>CM060950.1:413178142-413443142 GCA_030765055.1 Mantis religiosa
GAATCCACCATTTCATTCCCCCGCAAGCCTACGTGACCAGGGATCCATGCACACACCACGCTAACGCCAGAAGCGTGTAAAACGTGGAGGG
This sequence comes from Mantis religiosa, assembly GCA_030765055.1. Classification (NCBI taxonomy): domain Eukaryota; kingdom Metazoa; phylum Arthropoda; class Insecta; order Mantodea; family Mantidae; genus Mantis; species Mantis religiosa. The sequence continues at coordinate 413,178,234 of CM060950.1, forward strand.
CATCCTGTATCCGCTGCACAATAGGGTGGTAGTTGTACAGCTGCCGTAGGCTTTGAAGTGCACTGAGGGAATCACTCAGGATTAAGCAGTTCCCCAACTTTCGTCGACGTACGTGTAAAATGGCTCGGTATATTGCATAGAGCTCTGCGGTAAAAATGGAAGTGCTAGTGTGGAATCCGAATGTATAGGGTTCGGTTCCACACACGTAAGCACAACCAACGCCATCTGAATTCTTGGACCCATCGGTGTAAATTTTTATATGGTCCTGATATCGCGATAAAAATTCCAAAAAGCATATGCGGATACTAGACATAGACATGGTAGATTTATCATGTGTGGTCATGCCCAGATCAACGTGGGACGCTCTGCACAACCAAGAAGGGTATGTCCTCTCCCCCCTGGGATACATCTTTGGCATTTCAGTATTAAGATGTCTAAGGAGCTCCCGGAAACGAAAACCAGGTGGCTTTGGTTTAATAGAAGTGTTCCTATAACGCACGTCCATGGAGGTGTTAAAGAACGGCGTAAACGTTGGATGTGTGGGCATGCAATTAAGTCCACAGCCATAATTTGCTAATAGCATGTCGCGCCTGTACTGCAGAGGAGGTTCTGCAGACTCAGCATACAGGCTTATAACTCGGCTCGTTGGAAATGCCCCAACTGCTATACGTATGCCACAATTATGGACTGTGTCTAATCTCTTCAGCACAGATGGTCGTGCTGAGCCATAAACGATACTACCATAATCTAATTTGGAACGGATGAGTGTGCGATACAGTCGCAATAACACTGTACGGTCCGCTCCCCACGATTTTCCACTTAGTACCCGCAAGATATTTAAAGATCGGTCACATCGTGCTTTCAGTTGTGCTATATGCGACGACCAACTAAGTTTTCTATCAAAGATCAAACCAAGGAACCTCGTCTCATCTGCAAAAGGTAGTAGATCAGCGCCTAGCCGGAGCCTTGGAGGTAGTCGACTCTGCTGACGCCAGAAGTTCACACAGATGGTTTTCTCAGCAGAGAATCGGAAGCCGTTCTTTAAACTCCAAACCTTAAGGTTGTCCAAGGTGGTTTGAAGACGGCGGTCTATAAACGAAGTACGCTGAGATGTACAGTAGACGGCAAAGTCATCTACGAATAGGCTTGACGAGACCCCCGGAGGTACACATTTCGAGATAGAATTAATCGCAATAGCAAACAATGTAACACTTAGCACCGATCCCTGTGGTACACCGTTCTCTTGAACGAAAAGGTTCGAAAGAACCGAGCCAACCCTTACTCGGAATACGCGGTCTTTCAAGAATTCCTGAAGGAAGAGTGGTAGGCGTCCACGTATATTCCAGGTGTGCAGAGTACGTAGCAACCCTGCACGCCAACACGTATCATAAGCCTTTTCGAGGTCAAAAAATATTCCGACTGTTTGACAGTTTTTAAGAAAGCCGTTCATAATCTGTGTCGACATGGACACAAGATGATCCACTGTTGAACGGCGTCGTCGAAAACCGCACTGGATGTTATTCAGTAGGTTGTGCGTTTCCAGCCACCATACCAACCGCCCATTTATCATGCGTTCCATCACCTTGCAGACGCAACTGGTGAGGGAAATAGGACGGTAGCTAGAAGGGAGGTGACGGTCCTTGCCAGCTTTCAAGATAGGTATGATGGTCGCTTCTCGCCACTTGTCCGGAAACGTGGCATCAACCCAAACACGGTTATAGACCTCGAGCAGGAATGCCTTACCTTCAGGTGAGAGATGTTGCAACATTTGAACGTGGATTCCGTCCGGTCCTGGTGCTGTCAGTCGCGATGATGATAGAGCGTGTTCTAACTCCGCCAAGGTGAAAAGGCGGTTATAATCTTCAAGGTTTCTGGAACTAAACAAGAAACCTTGAGATTCTACCTGAGTCTTAATTGAGATAAACTCAGGAGCACAATTACTTGAGCTAGACACCTGAGCGAAAGCACAGCCGAAGGTGTTAGCCACGACGAACGGATCAACAACAACTCCTGCAGGTGTTTTTAGACCAGCGATTGGCAAGTGGGTTGATTTTCCGGCCACGCGCCTTAACCTATCCCATACAACAGAGGAAGGTGTCCATCTGTTAAAAGATGAGACAAACTTGTTCCATGAGATCTTTTTGCTATCCTTAATTATTTGCCTAGACTGTGCACGCGCTTTCTTGTACTCAATTAGATTACTTTGGGTAGGATGTCGTTGAAATACCCGCAGAGCACGTCTACGGGCACGAATAGCATTCCGGCAGTCGTTGTTCCACCATGGTACAGGAAGTCGACCGGGTTGGGTAGCCGAACGTGGAATGCACTGTTCTGCAGCGGAAAGAATTTTCTCTGTGAGGTGATCGACTAGATCATTCACAAAATCGTGCTCGTTGTAATCAAAGACAGCCAACTGGGTGTAAAGGTTCCAGTTGGCACGATCAAAGCGCCATCTAGGGATACGTGAGGTAGACACATCGTGTGCTAAGAGACTAAGAAGACATGGGAAGTGGTCGCTGGAATGTAAATCAGAGATGACATTCCACTGCAATGAAACTGCTAACTGGGATGAACATACTGCCAAATCAATGTGCGAATAGGTGTTATACGCGTCTGAAAGGAACGTTGGCTCTCCGGAATTCAGGAGAACCAAGTTATTGCTCTCAAGGAATTTTGCAATGAGGTGGCCTCTCGAACATGCCCGAGTTGAACCCCATAGTGGGTGATGGGCATTAAAGTCTCCAACTATTAGAAATGGTGTTGAAAGTTGGGAAACCAGATCTTGAAGGTCAATTAACGAGAGGTCATCAGATGGCGGGAGATATACATTGCAAATGCAAAATTCGATTGTTGGCAGCTTAATCCTTACAGCTACAGATTGTATATCAGATTGCAGCTGTACCGGGTCTACAAATATGTCATCCCTGAGGAGCATCATAGTGCCCCCGTGAGCAGGAATGCCCTCTTCTGTGTCAATATCACACCGCAGTGGTGTGTAGCGTCGGATGTTAAACTTGCCTGGCGGTCGTAGCTTAGTCTCTTGTAAGCATACCACTAAGGGGTTATGCTTACTGAGCAAAATTTCCAGTTCTGGTCGATGAGTTCTTAAACCCCGTATGTTCCATTGGAGGATAGCCATTGGAGCTAGGGAGATAGGTTGTAAAATTGGTCTACATTAAGATGACTTTAACGGTGGCCGAATCAGCTTACCCTTTTTCTTCGGTGTAGGGCTAACACCTTTTTCTGCCGATTTCTCTTGGCGCTTTTTTGTTGCCGTTCTGTTGTCGATATCCTCTTGGTCCATCTCTTCGGCGGAGGAAGCCCCTTTCCCTAAAGAAAACTTAGGTTCGAGGGCTTCAAATTTATTGGACACCGAGATCGACGAGGATGACTGTCGTCGATCCGACTCATCACCAGAAAGCTCTTCAGAGGAAGAGCTTCGAGATGTCCTAGAGGTTTTCTTCTTCCTAGGAGTACGGTTCGAATCTTTAAGGAAATCTGTCCTCTCGTAACTGGTCTTAAATACTTTAGGCGGCGGATCGTATATTACCGGCTTGTCATATTTAGATGTAGAAGTCGATGGTTTGGCTTGGGACGGGGCTTGGGTTTTAGTTTCCTTCGTCCGTTTAGGCGATGTATTTGCCGACGCTGGTGATGGAGTTGTGGACTTCCGTAATTGTGTGGGGACAAGAACTCTGTCTGAGATGGTAGGCTCCCCTGCACCGCAGGTTTGCGTTGCAATTTCTTTCCTAGGTACGGGTTTAGCCAAGACAGAGCTATAAGTACCGGACCTAGGGACGGAGGGCAAGCGAGTACGCAGGAGCTTCCGGGCGTCCGAGAAGGAAACCTTCTCCTTAACCCGGATCTCCTGTATTGCCTTTTCTTCCACAATACGTGGGCAGTCTCTGGAGCTAGATGAATGCTCCCCGGCACAGTTTATACATTTAATGGGCGAGGAGCACTCACCCTCGTGTAAAGCCAAACCACAGTTCACGCATGCTGGAGATCCGTTACACAGTTGGCTAGTGTGACCATAACGTTGACACTTGTAGCACCGCAGGGGGTTTGGTATATAGGGCCTAACCTCAATACTCTCGTAACCCGCCTTAATCTTTTGAGGAAGATCTACCCTATCAAAAGTAAGGAACAGGGTACGAGTAGGCAACAATTCCCCACGTTCTCTGCGCTGCACTCGGTACACACATATTACTCCCTGGTCTTTCAGGTTCTCCTGAATCTCCTCGTTGGACATACCGTCCAAAGCACGGGTGGTTACTACTCCACGCGAGGAGTTCAGGGTCTTATGTACCGTAACGGATACAGGGTAACTCCCTAGCATGCTTGCCTTCAACAACGATGCCGCCTGGGCGTTAGATTGCGCCTCAACTAGGAGAGTGCCATTTCGCGCCCGTATACACGATTTGACCGGACCAGCAATTTTGTCTAATCCCCTCTGGATTGTAAAGGGGTTAACGGTCGTAAACTTTTGGCCTTCTTCAGTTCTACTGATTACCAAGTAGCGAGGACCACAAGACTCGGCTACTTCTTTTCCATTGCTGCAAGTTTTTTGATTATTTTTTGGGGTAAGGTTTGACATGTAAGTTGGCGAAAAAATTCATCCCCCAGTGCTCCCCACCCACCACGGAGCCCAACAAGGGGTCATCCCACTGGGATGACAGGGCTACACAGGGGATATAGCGAGCTCGCCGTCCCACTCACCCTGGAGGTCGGTACAATACCTAGTCCTGGCCGATTGATTAGGGGTGGGTTAGTCCCTAACCTCCCGTTTAGGCGAAGCAGAAGCCAAAGTAGTGTATTAGTAATGCGTACCCTCCCCGAATTCAGAAAAAGACTGTTACGAGCTCAGATACGCATCCCTCAACCACCAGGACTAACCTTTCCACCGACACGGGTCTCCACGCACGGCCTACACGTGGGTGGACCTGTTGACCGTCTCCCTCAGCCACGAAGAGGAGCCCACACGAGGGAGACTGTTGGCTCGGGACCCCGGGTTCGCCAAACCCGTACCTACCGAAGTAGGCCCCTGGGGGACTTATTGTATAAGAGCTGCCTTTACAAATTCTCCGTTCAAGGATATAGAAAACTGTAATGATTTGCTTTTAAACAACAAGCGCTGTGCTGGTATATGTTAATTTAGCACTGTTATCAGCGAATTGTCTGAACTTTTCCTCTGGATTATTTTAGTACAATGATATTTACTACTGTTAGGTGAAAGATTTTATTTTCCTACCTGATTTCCACGCGATGATTTCGATGTGGCATCAAATTTCTCTACTGTTGGAGAACGTTCTGGAAGTTGCAGCAGAAGTTCTTTTGCACGGATGCTCATATTGCATTGAGTTCTTTTGCACGGATGCAATGCTGCACCGCGTTTATCCCAAGGCTGGATTCTGGAACTTACTTCGGCTACCATTGTGTTCACATGAGAACCAATGAATTCCGTTAAACCGTTTGAACAAATGATAACTTTTGGTAAACGTCGATATTATATAAAACAATTATGTTGCTTTCGCTACGTTTTTATGCACCACGTCAGTTTCTGCAGACTCCATGGACCTTTACACACACGCGTACGTTCCTTACGACGGTCAAACGCAACCAATTTGGTGCTGAGGTTCTGTCGTTGCTATAGCAAATCAACGAACGTCATTTATTGATCCACGTCACATCGCTTTTGCGTACAGTTCACGGCAACATAGAATATATTACAATCTTTCTCTCTCTTTTTAATTGGTTTTCAAACCATTTAACACCCAAAATAATATTTCTTTATAATTTCTAATAACATCGTTATTAAAATATTTGCCAAAACTCAGTTCATTAAAACCATACATAATTTTGAATGTAATATGTAAAATAGCTGTTTCAAAGTTCTGGAATTGAATTTTTGTTTAAACAATAATATATTCATTCACTGCTGAAAAACTTTTAATTTAATTACAATCTCGCGTTTACAAATAAGCTGGCCTTCTCACTTAATGGTCTTGTAGCCAAATATTGCCGCATAATACTTAAATTTTTGTCGCTTCTCAGACGTAACGCGTCTCAACCAACATGTTCATAACCTTTTCGAATTGACTGCCACTGATGTGCGGAGGGGTGGAGGGGTGAAGAATGTTGGGCTCGTGTTTGTAGCTGAAAATACCCAGGGTTGCCATTGTATAAAATAGCATTTAGAAGGAAAAAAGATTCAAGCTGATTTCATTGTACGAAATAGTCATTTGGTTTACTTATTGATCTTTTCAAATAGATTTTAAATAAGTAATGTATCCTATTATAATACATAATGTTACAACGCTTCATAACATAACTGAAAAGAGTATATTACCCATGCTGTTATGGTATAGTACTTCTAATACGTACAAGAACTAAATGCGTATTATTAACATAATATCCAAGGAAAGCTTAGTAAAACATCATTACAATTTTAAAAGGGTTAAATTGCATCAGTGTGCATGAATTTGCGAGGGATATTTACTTGCAAATTAAAGAAGCACTTTGGACATTCTGGTAGTTAATAATAATTTATAAGCAAAGATTACACGTTAGAGCTTTGTTTATTGCAATCGTGAGCCGATTTATCCTAAAACATTTCCCTATATTCTATGGCAGCTACAGGTGGTGTATTTCAGTTGATTTAACAAAGCAGTAAATACTTCAAAAGAAAAAAAAAACGAACCAAGGAATTAAAGAAAAACTAGTAAGGAAACTTTAACTTTATTACTCTTTTCAAATGCTGGAAGCTTTTTACAAGGATGTCCGCTAATTTTACAAGTTTGAATAGTTAAGCAGTTTAATTTTTTGCAGAGGGGGGGGGGGGCTTCTGTTAAATACAATTTAAATAAATAATCACGTACATTCCGCATAATAATAAAATGTCATAACTTTAGAACTCGAGAAAGTTTAGAAATACTGTTAGGTATATATTACAAGTATGAATGGAAATCCATGTTAGCATATCCATGTTAGGTTCGATACCCACGGTCTCCACATCTTAATCAAATTACGCAAGTGCTAAACGCCAATAACTATTAAACACTAATAAATTTATAAAACAACACTAAGTAAAACACTATGTAATTTCTATAAATATAAGCTTAATTAACACACATAAGAAGCACGTTTGCACAGTCTAAGCCAATAGAAGGTTCGAATCCCAGGTAACCTTTTGATTTTGTTTATTGTAGAAATACGAAATCTGTATTACGCAAATTGTAGTATAATTTCCAGTTCTCTAAGATTTATTTAATTTTATGCAGTTCTGAGGACACAATAAAAATATTGCAACAGCTCCTTAACTTGGTGAACGTATTAAGAAGGACTACCCCATATGTTTCAGGGTGAAAGACCCGTATAATTGCTTCCATGTGAAAATGTGTGGTCAGACGGGAAAGCTTTGATGGCGCCAGGGATAGAATGAACGTGGCTACTATACTACCCGGACAAAGTCAGGTTGCCGCGCCCTCTATTGAAGGCAACATGGTTTAGCTCTCCCTAATGTTGATTTTAAGGAAGGATTGATAGCTACGTAAAATATCCCAAACCAAAGAATGAAACGTCACCTATCAAAACCATAGATCAGCTCATTACTTGCGATACGCTAATTGAAACTTTGTTGGATACTGAATCCCGTAAACCACACGTCTCCGTGCGACAGGCGTAATCGTAGTACGGTACAAATAGTGTTGTGCGCATGTGGCACGTTGGCAAGCTTTCGCTGCGCCAGCACCACTCTCATACAACATAATAAACTAATTCACCAGTGCGTAATTATTCTGCTTTAAACTCACTCAAAGACATTCAATATCCGACAAATATAATTTATAACTTTTTGAATGTCGCGTAGAATGAAGCTGTTTCAGATGTCCCTCATTATTATCCAAATATCATTACAACTTTGCTCCTAAGTAAGTTTAGCACAGCTTAGTGATGTAATTTAGTCACAATATTAATTTTGTATATTAACTCCATTTAGGCTTTTTAATGTACAGCGTTCTATTTATCTTTTCACGAAGATTGTCACTGTGTTTTCGTATTTATTATCATGATTGTCATCATTGTATTTTATATATACAGGGTGTTTCAAAACGACACGGAACGAACATATAGAAGTAGTTGCTCAGCTTCTTTGTGACACATATAGATAGTTTTTACCGCCAATTGAGCCACACAAAAAATGCTCCAGAATGAGTGTGGCAGTGACAGGAACGAGTGCCTCACGCTGTCGGAGTTCGCAGGTATAGATCACACGCCGTGCCACGTGCTACGGGCATACTCCGCAGTAGCTTGTTACTCTTAAGAATTGCTGTGGGTTATGAAACCGCAATAAATGTGCTGTTGCTTAATTATTGCTTATGAGTGTTTAACGTGTTCCAAAATTTCGTTATAGCAGTCCATGATGACAAATAAGCTGGTGGACATATGCAACTTTTACCTTTTAGAGGGAAGTTAATGTTAGTGAGGTTGAGGATGGAAGCATTAAATGATAAACAGAACAGAAAACAAAACATCAAAGAACTGCAGATAAATTAACCAAAACTAAATTCCTTATACAATGAGACAAGCATTTTATTTCATGTGTTTGATAATACTAAATAAAGCATTTGTGACCGAAAAGGAAGCTGCTGATATTTACAGTAAGTGGTTGAAAGTATTGCACAAATAAGATCATAGCAAAATACTCTGAAGTGAAACAAATAAATAATTATCATTGATGTAACTATTTTTAAAATTCATATTTTTAATGAAACTAAATTAATCGCGCGTTCGTTGAAATCCCTTCAGCTCTTCCATCCATCAAAACCATATCCGTAATTTCGGCGTTTGTATAGCGTTCCATATTGCTTGGATTTGCTATCGAAGTAAGCGCAAAATCCTCCCTGTTAGGACGAAATGTGTAGCTTTACACTGAAGAGTAATCTTGCAACTGTCCGAGTTAGTAGTCGACTTTTGTGAAACTACCCTTTGCCCCATTACCTCAAAGGTAGGCTCGGGTCACTGATAAAAGCAAGGAGTAATGTTTTCGTTTTCATGGACGGTGCGTCCCAATAGCTTTGAGGTTCGCACACCAGTGGTTCCTGCACTGCCTAATAACAAAATCATGTAATATTTAATGCTTCATAAAATTATACCTAACAGAACTTCGAAGCTGCGACACCGAAATTCGGACTAGTTAAGTTATAAACCACGCAACGGCTATAATCTTTCGGTGTCGTTTTGAAACAACCTGTATACACACCTGCGTGCATGGGTGCACACGCGCGCGCGCGTTTGTGTAGAGTTAAACTGATTGAATAAAAATATTCATGTTATTTTCTAAATAGAGATCTTCCCAGACACCTTTGAGACTTCTGGAAAGTCCTAATAACTTTCATGTTATGTATAATTTAACAAGGAACCTGAATTTCTCTTCTGTAATTATTCTTCACTTTACAAGAACGTGTAAGCTTTTTAACATTCATAATGGTACACTTCGTTTAGTAAATCTAGAGATTATTTGGTAAAAAATTAATTCAGAAAAAGTTGTAAGTATTGTACATGCAGTGGTGTAAACAAATGCACATACCAATATAGGAGTCCTTGGACGATTGTTTGAAAGGTGCTAGTTTTGTTTATTTCTCGATATTTAATAGTTTTAAAGCGTATATTATATGCTTTTCTTGTGCTACGATTGAGATTAGAAGACGTTTTGAAGGATTTCTCCATACCCTGACCGGGTTTGACTCGGGCCGCTTGGATTTCAACAAAAATAAAACTGCTACAAACTAAGGTAACCTAAAATATCTTCTCAAACGATTAACCAAACTCAAAGTTATTCCTCAATTGCTAAGATTAGACTCACTAAAGATCAGGCCATTGTAATTGAAGCATATGATGGTATCCCTCTTAAAGAATATATGTAGATAAGGAAAATATTAAACTTACACTCATCAGTGGTAATGATAAAGGTCATTTACTTCAAAATGTAAATGAAATTAAAGAAACTATTATGCCGTGGCTTGATCAAAACAAACTAATTTTAAACAAAGGTAAAACAGAAGCAATAGGTTCTTTGTTCTGGTTGGTTGTTAGTTTCCACACTGGAAGCTCAAAGTTCCCAAGATATATACCGACCTAACATTTCACCAGAAATGGAACACCATTACAAATTATTAAATTTTAGCGAAACATGTCCTCAAAATAGGTACGAAAGTGAAGCAGATGTGTTAAAAAATGCGACTCATCTAAAATTTAATAATTTTTCGCTTCACTGTGGTGTTCCAATACAGTTGAATCTCGACCATTACAAATGTTTACCAAACACTATTTTATGAAATGTGCAACAATTTCCCCAATTAACTTTAAAGGGAGTTCATTAATGACACTAAACAACACTTGCTTTTAAATTTTTCCAGAACATGTTTCAGAGACTCTGCCTCTATCCTCAGCCCCATCGACTGGTTCTCATTGGTGTAGTTGACGATATTTTGTCATAGGTCTCCTCTGGTGGCGGTTCAAGGAACTTGCTGAACAAATCTTTCTGGGGGATGTCAAAATGGGGATGAGAACCAGTTGATGGCCGGCTGAGGATCGAGGCAAAGTCTCTGAAACATGTACATGAGAACCAGTCGATGGCCAGCTGAGGATAGAGGCAAAGTCTCTGAAACATGTTTATGAGAACCAGTCGATGGCCGGCTGAGGATAGAGGCAAAGTCTCTGAAACATGTTCCGGAAAAATTTAAAAGTAAGTGTTGTTTAGTGTCATTAATCGACTCCCTTTAAATTTAATTTATCATAACAACACTGTTTTCAACACTTCCAAGAAAGGGATTGCAATTTCCCCAATTATCAGTTTCTTTACATTGATGGATTAAAAACGGATCATGGCACTGGATATGCAATAATAACTCCTGATGAAATTCTACAGCACCGGCTACCTGACTATTATTCCACCTACAGTTCTGAACTATATGCCATTTATCAAGCACTTACATTCTGACAGCTCACCACTACTGCTATGCATTATGTTCTGACTCAATGAGTACCTTGCAGAGCATAAAGAACTATACTACAGACAACAAATTAGTACAGGACACACAGACACTAACCAGTAACATCACCGATGCTGGTAAAGATGTGGTTTTCATTTGGATTCCTTCCCATCAAGGAATAACAAGGAATGAAAGGGAAGGGGTGGATGAAGCTGCTGAAGATGCCACATCACTACACAAACAAAAGAACGTTCAAATTCCATACTCAGATGTTATAAATTATATCTCCAAAATACCAGTACAAAAATGGAAATCTGAATGCAATCCACAACACCCAGAGAAATTACATCAAGTACGAAAAGGATCAAGCGCTCTCCAACCAACCAAGTCACTCACTAGAAAGGAACAAGTAATCCTCACCCATCTACGAATTGGTCTCTCCAGCTTCACTCATTCATATCTCCTCTAAGAACAGTCGCAGCCTACGTGTAATCCATGTCATAAGGACCTTACCATCTACCACCTTCTCAGAGAATGCAATAAATATGAAAGAAACAGAAAGCAACATGGAATCCCACAGGACATCTTCACACTGCTAAACAGCTTCAAACTATGCCGCAAGCTTTTTACTTACCTAAAGGATACTAACATTTGGAAATTAATATAAATAAATGTACACTATATGCTGTTCAATTGTAATCCATAATCAACACAATGGTGTACAAGTAATGATAATTCTTTTCTTCCAAAATACGGCTGTTAATCTACGAGTATGTTAGGGGATTCTTGTCCGTCTATCCCTTAAGGTTGGGTGAGAGGAACCTAAGCTTTGGATCTGATAGAGAACCAGAATGGGTGATCAGCCCAATGCTTGGTGTGAAAGTGAGAAAAGTGGATGATAGTAAGTAGGTGATGATGGAGCAATTGAGAATGATGGTAGGGGAAACCGGAGATCCCGTAGAAAACCTGCCGCAGCGGCATGTTGTCCACCACAAATCTCACTAATCTCACTTTGTGGTCACCTGGGATCGAAGCCAGGCCACCTAAGTGAGAATCAAGCTGTGTAAACATTTGACCATGGTGCAGCCGATTTACTATCATGGCCATATAGTAATTGGTATTCCTGAGTTGTTTATTGTAGGAAAGTAAGTCGAGGTAACATAGCATTGTTAGTATTGTCACAATCACAGCTGAATGCTTAGCAGTCCATGGCAGTGTCATTAAACTAGAACTGACAAAATGGTGTTTTTCACCAAAGGGATGAAAAAACAGTAGTTTTCAATCTGCTTGCATTTTATTTCTGGGTAATGATAAGGATGGCCATACCTCATGGGCTGTAGAAAGACGACACTTTCAAAAAAAAATTTTTTTTTTTGGTAATTTACGTCCTCCAACGTTAAGTCATATCAGACAATGGGTGGAATGAGCCCAGGGTCCATAGAGCTTAGAGCTATCTGACATTTGTATTTCAGGATAAGGAAAATCCCGGAAAAAACCTTATCCAGGTAACTCACCCCGACTGAGATTCGAAATCCGGACCTCTTGAACGTGAGGCAGACACGCTACCATCCACGCCACCGAGGTGGGCAACTTTCAATAAATTCAAACCATACTGTGAAGTTATTCAAGACCCCTATCAAGAATCCGTTAATTTTTTATATTTATATATGGTATAACAACATATTATTTAGGTATAAGAAAGCAAACTTAGAATACTTCAGAAGAAAACGTACTGGTTTGTTTCACTTCACTTAAAATTATTCCTATGTATGTTAGTGTTACACTGATATTCAAAAGTAGTGGCACAACTTAGACATTCATGCTTCACCACTATAGCATTTCTCTTATTTTAGTCTACTTGTTGCATCTTTCAACACTATACTGCATCCGTCTTAAGAAACACATGTTTTGTATTACTCCGTGCCCAAGTGCACAAGCATGACAGACGACAGACGTCTGCAGTAATGGCGAGAGGAAGATCAAGTTAGGAAGGAGGGTCCGGATGACAAAGAAGGAGGGGAGGGAATACAAAGTGTGCACAATGTAGGGAAAGTTACTTGTTTCTTGTGATAGGACATATTTGTATTTCCGAACTGTAAAAATGTCTCACTGTAATTCTACAATTGCACATACCCATTAGTGGATTTTATAAGCAATAACATTAAAAAAAGATGGCACTATTTTATTTAAAGTTGAGAGCTTCGTTCTCAGACCAATGACAGCATTCACTATGGTCATGTGGTGGACCTGTTCTCGGAATTGCTCACAGGAATGTGTGCTTCTTGAGACAGCAAGAGAGTAGTAGGTTGACTCACCTTCACATGTTTAATCATTACATTCCCTCTTACCCTCTTGCTGTACCAAGAGAGTACCTATTTATTTAAAGCAATTCACTATTTATGACATGAAGATATAAAATTCCACACAGTTTAGATGTTTGCAAATATGCATAACAGTTGTTATTAACTTCTCATTGGCTCAGTTTAATTGCCTCTCTTTGGACCTTGAGCATTTATCGAAGAAAATATCCTTTCCACATTTATATTGTGGCTGGGGATAAGAATTATACCATTTTTAATAGATCAGAAAAGACAGCTAAGAGATACAGAAAACCTGTCACAGAAACTACACAGTAATAGCACATGTTTAGTCAAGGAAAATGCTAAATACCAAATAGCATAGTAAAAATATTAAGTGTATAGTTAAGTTAACTGATGGAGATTAATCTTCCACACTAGCTGTCTGTAGGCTAAGGTTTGGACAGGTAGCACAGGCGTAACATACGCAATAGGGGCCTGCCTGCAAAAATTGAATTCCGGGCCCCCTAAAATATAATGTATAAGCGATCAGTAACTAACTTGAATTAAAGCAGGTAAAAAATTTAATGCAATGCATTGCATAATCCTACATAATATAAACAAAGCTATTATTTGATCGCTATTTTCCAAGTATAGAACAAAATACCGCTAAAATTAAGTATATTATAGAGGTTGGTATTCTATATCAATAAGAATAAATCTATACTTCTATCTAATGTGCATAGCTAGTTTCGTGTCACAATATACTTTTCATTAGGCACCTCCAATCTCGAACTCCTTCCAAGCTGACAACGATTTCTGTCCTCCAAGCAGCCAACACAGTTTACAGTAAACAGAGTCATTTTTAGATGAATAACACAAGCATTCTCTCTAAATTCTTTGTCCCGCCAATGAGAACTTTTTGTAATGTTTAGTGAAGAAGGACCTGTTTTACTGCTTAGCATCATTAGAGAATGGGCCCGCTGGCTGACAAGGATTTTGTCTAACAAGGAACTTTTTTTGTTTCATTATCTACATCTAATTGATAATGTGTACGATCATTTGAATAGTCTGTGATAGGCCTAATTATATTTATGGCGAGTTTGCTATCTTCGTTTTCACTTTCACAATTATTATTGGTGTTCACTTCAGAAATGCACTCACTTGTGACACTGCAAACTTCTGTAACTGTTGAGCTAGTACAGTTCGCACAAGATAAGAACTATGTAACTATGTGCCGCTCGTTTGTGACGACAGAGAAACATAATGCAAACCAGTGTTATCAGAGAATTCATAGTGAAGGACAAGCATTTTTAACACACACATCTATGCTAAACTCAACTAAACGTTGACCAATTCTAGGAAACTGTTTGGAATTACCTGACCATTAACTTTCTATGCAGACTGACATTAAACTTTACTATCTTATACATATTTCAGAATTTATATCTGTATATATTCAAATTGTTATATTCATTAATAATAATAATAATAATAATAATAATAATAATAATAATAATAATAATAATAATAATAATAATAATAATAATAATAATAATAATAATGTTTTTTTTTTTCATTTTCTGCGGGCCCCTAAAATATCGGGCCCACCTGCATTGCAGGCCTTAACGTTATGCCCCTGACAGGTACAGTCAGACTGAAAAATTCAATGTCGCAATGGTTAAGAACAACTGGATGGAGACTGGAAGATCTGTGGTTTCAATCCCAGATATGGCATTGAAATTCTATATATTCACACTTTAGCCTGCACACAGCTAGTGCGTAAGAACAATTAATTTCCATCAATTAACCTAATAATAGTGGTTAACTATGAAACCTGAGACTTAGGTACTTAGAATAGCAAGTCGCCACAAACGGTGTATATTTAATTCTATACAAGATCTCCTGGGGGTTTACTGGAAAAAATATGAGTAAGTTGGAGAATTTAATGTCATGGAAACGTAGAGTCAGACTGAAAAATTCAATGCCATAGCCGGGATTTGAACCACGGATCTTCTGGTTTCCGTCCAGCCGCACTACCATTGTGCTACTATGGCCAACGTGCCGATATGACATTAAATTCTCCAACTGACTCGTATTTTCCCGGTAAACCACTTAGGAGTTCTCATAAACACATGAGACAACTACCTTAATGGCGACTTACTACATGAAGTACTTTAAGGCCCGGGCTGGACGGAAACCAGAAGATCCGTGGTTCAAATCCCGGCTATGGCATTGAATTTTTCAGTCTGACTCTACGTTTCCACAATTTAGCCTACACACGGCCAGTGTGAAAGAATAATTAATTTCCATTAATTAACCTAATAGTGGTTAACTATAAAGCCCGGGCCTTAAAGTACTTACAGCATGGTAAGTCGCCATTAAGGTAGTTGTCTCATGTGTTTATGAGAACTCCTAAGTGGTTTACCGAGAAAATACGAGTCAGTTGGAGAATTTAATGTCATATCGGCACGTTGGCCATAGTAGCACAATGGTAGTGCGGCTGGACAGAAACCAGAAGATCCGTGGTTCAAATCCCGGCTATGGCATTGAATTTTTCAGTCTGACTCTACGTTTCCACAATTTAGCCTACACACGGCCAGTGTGAAAGAATAATTAATTTCCATTAATTTAATGTCATGTTGGCATGTTGGCCATGGTAGCTCAATGGTTAAGATCAACCGTACAGAGACCAGGAGATCCATGGTTCAAATCCCAGCCATGGCATTCAAGTTTTCATTCTGACTATCTATATTGAGAGTATAATCTTGATGTACATAGTCTTTGTTTTGAATTGTATTTTGGCGATCTTCAGTACCTCAATCTCCAGAAAGAAAGATCATGCATTTAAATTCAAATATTATAGAGGAAGTTTTGCTTTAATTTTTTAAAGAGAATATTCAATAATTTTATTTATAAGTATATTAATAGATACAATAAATACAATTATACTTCATCGTAAACCTGTTATTACTTCCTTTGTATGATTCTTTGATAAGTTAGAATAAAGAGGACATTTACCACAATGATTTCCAAAATTTCACCCAGGTACCTTTTTTGTAGTACATAATAAGACATGTCCAGAAAAGGAGCCTTCATAGGCACCCTACTTATTTTATGTCATTGATCTTAAAGAGATAATTAAATTAACTGCAGAAGCAGCTGACGTATATGTTGAATGCTTGTAGGCAGGCTGATTATAAATCTGGAAGACAACTTAAATGATACCACTCCTGAATCCCAGCCAGGTGTCTGACAACTACCATGGAATGTGATTCATGTAAGTTGTTACTGGTAAATTACATTTCAAAACATTTTTCCATCATTCTTGAATTAGGACATACGAGGCACACATAAGGAACATTTTTGCAAAAGTTGATAGATGCAAAAATTTAAAAAAAATGAGCTATATATTGCAATTTAATAATTTTTACCTTGTAAATCACACTAGAAACAGATTTTGCATATGATGATAAATATGGTTTTTACAGGCTACAAAACTTCATAAGTTTTTTCAAAAGTTGATAGATGCAATTACATAGTTAAAGCAAACGTCGATAGATGCTTGAGTCCTTTACTAAAAGCCATATAAAGTCAAGTAAACTATCATTCAGCATTGTATTGGAGGTACTAATTTTCAACTCAGACTGTACTTTTTGCCAGAAATTTGTTCTGCCGATTATTGTTAGTTTTCTGATGACTAGTGCATACATTCTTGTTATGGCATAAGTGCTCATTCTTGTTATGGCATTCTTAGAAGTAGCAGATTTTGTCTGTGTGAGAAAAATGGATACATATGCTGAATTTACTACTGTTATTGAAGAATCTCTGAGTGGTACAAAAATCTAGAACTGAGTGTGTGTGGTGTTTTAGGGCCCGTCGACAGCAAGGTCATTCAAGTTTCCTCATACAGAGAAATATAAAACTGAGCAACATAAACCTAACATAAAGTGTTCCCATAGACTAGCAGATTCTACATCTTATCAAAAAATTAAAGGCAGTAAGCAGTGTAAAGTGGCAGACTTCACATATGAGGATATTAGACTAATCCATACCAGATTAAGTCTTTATGCAAAATAGATCAAGATAAATTGATACCAAAGTTTATGTCAGTCATGACACCAAAACGCAGCATTATAAAGGTTGTCCTCGAAAGGGAAACAAACTTTGTCCATAACATATAACATCAGAAAAGCAGATGGATATATAGTATCTGTTTGTGCATTAAGTCTCCAAGAAATAACAGGTATGTTAAAGGACTGACTGTCTCTTCTAGCAAGCAAATTTCATTCAACTGGACTCTCACCAGAAGAAAACAGAGGGGATAATACTACAGGCAAGAAACATTGCAAGCTTACTATAGCAGTTAAAAGTGACTTCAAATCATATAAGTGCAGAGAAAGCCATTATATCAGATTCAAATCTCGTAGATGGTACCTACTTTCAGAACTTTCACTTACAAAAATGTGGAAAAAATTCTGTGCCCAAAAAAAAAAAACCATGGAACTTAATGCTTGCTCCCTTTCAAAGTACAAATATATATTTTATATCTTTATCAATTTGTCTTTTAAAACACCACGTACTGACACTTGTTCAACCTGCAAAGTAGGTCTCTTAAAGATAAAACCGAGGAAGATGTCATGAAAAAATGAACTCATAGCATTATGAAAGAAGACAATTCTAACATAGTCGAGATATGTTTTCAAATGTAACAAAACTTACCTCTGCCCAAACTATCTGTTGGTGAAGCTTTCTATTATCTCTGCACTATGTTACATTCTAAGACATAGCATAAAAGATCATCTCATTCTATAGCTGTTTGGATATTTAGTCATCAAGAGAATGCAACTTGATAGCTGTTTGGATATTTAGTCATCAAGAGAATGCAATCAAGTTGCATCCGCATTGCTAGATTTCTTGTTAGAGCTAGAAGCGACAATAGCACTTAACACACCCTCAACTATTCATCTACTTTCTGACTCCTTCACTAGCCAGAACAAAAATAGCATTATGATGGCTGTGCTCAGTGCATTTTCAGAACAAAGTAGGACTTTCACTCACATTCTGCACTTCTTTCCCAACAGGGGTCACAGTTACATGGCTCCTAATCAGGTTTTCGGAAAAATAGAAAAAGACTATAGAAAAACGGAGGATCTCTTAACCCCTTGTGCGAGTCGCACAAGAGCCGTAGATGCAAGCGAAGATTTGCGAAACATGTCTAGGTACGAAAGTGAAGCAGATGTGTTAAAAAATGCGACTTATCTAAAATTTAATAGTTTTTCGCTTCACTGTGGTGTTCCAATACAGTTGAATCTCGATATATGCAACTGTATGTTACAATCTGCTGTTCTTCCTGACGTAAACATGCTGTCTGTGGAAAAGAAAGACATTAAGAAATGAATGCAATATTTTGAAATGACGGCAGGGCAAATGACTTTGATAAGACTTTTATGGCAGAATAATTCTCCCCTGTTGCCGTTTCTTTGTTTTTAATGTAGTATTTTTCCCCTTTGCTGCAAGCCTAGTATGAGATGCGTTCAAGTTATAACACCTCCTATTCTTTTTACAGGACTGGGCAGACAGGAACTTCTGTTTTTTTTTAAAAAAAATACATATAGACTCTTTGTGAATGCATGACAGAGATGGTAGCACTTTACAGTGCATAGAACTCTAGTGACAGCAGCAAGACTTAAGACTGTTTTTGATACTTAAAATGGCAACGTTTTCATTGCAAGAACAGCGTATAATCATTCGTTTTCTCAATTTTCATGGTGTGACACCTATTGAAATTCATCACCAGTTGATTGAGGCATATGGTGATGGTACCATGGATGTGTAATGTGCAATCCTGTGTGCAGCAGTTCAATGAAGGCAGATCATCATGTGACAATAAACCAAGACAGTCACGACCTCACACCAGCCAGTCTGACGACATAATCCAGCAGGTGGAGAACATTTTTGAGGGTCACCGATTGAGCACTTTCAGATCTTCATGCAGGATTGTGTGCACAGATCTCACGGAAATGCCAATTTTGGAGGCAATGTCTGCAGCTGTCTTGGTTTGTTGTCACACAAAGTTCTGCCTTCATTGAACTGTCGCATTCAGGAACGCATATTAGACACATCCATGGTACCATCACCACACGCCTCACTCAACTGGCGATGAATTTCAATAAGTGTCACACCACGAGAATGGAGAAAACAAATGATTACACACTGTTCTTGCAATGAAAAGTCACCATTTTAAGTATCAAAAACAGTCCTAACTCTTGTCGTTGCCACTAGAGTTATATGCACTGTACAGTGCTTCCATCTATGTCAGGCATTTACAAAGAGTCCATGTGTATTTAGAAAAAGACCAGAAGTTCCTATCTAGTCCCAGTTCTGGCAAAAAAAATAGGAGGTGTTGAACTTGAATGCACCTCGTAATTGTTATCCTAAGCAAATTACCTGCATCTATCGAGTTTTACAAAAATCTTTCATTATTAACAACCAAATGAAACAGACAGAAAGCAAAATATCTGTACCTTGCAATATTATATTAGCTGTCTCTAACTGACCAATAATATATGCAAACATCATTTATTTAAATGTGAAAGCTCTATCCTCAAAAAGATTCCTGTAAAATTTGATTTTGTGCATCTATCAACTTCTGCACAATGCTCCTCAAATTGTTAATACTCAGTGCTGGTGCAGTGAAAGATAGCTTGTGGTTAAGATAGCACTGAGAGATAATGATTATAATTCTTAAGCTCCCAAAATTAAACAGCTGAGCAGCTGTTGAGGCACATGAGAAGAAGCTTGACCATTTCTTCTTGACATAAATGTGGAAGATACAACATGCACGTTCATGTTAGACTATTTTCATGCCATTATAATTATGTTAGTATTTTCAATTAAAATAAGTAAAAATTTACCTTTCAACAAAAACCACATTAAAATACAGCATTTGTAGCATATGGAATGGCTGATATTTAAATATATTAGATGTATAAAACTTGAAGACATCTTTTCCAGTGTTATTTCACTCATAAAACAATAGTTTCTAATTCAGGAAGTTTGTAGACTTCTGGACAGTAGAGTTCCGCATTTGGAAAGTGATCTTCCACATCTTCTGTATCCCCGATGTGTGTACCAGAACTTTCTTGTGTTTGCATGGTAGTGTTGACAGCAGTTTCATTGCCTTGTCCAGAGTTAAATGGAATGTTTAAAAGTCTTGAGGCTGGTAAAATATTAATTCCTGAACAAGAATCTGCAATGCTTTGAGTAACCTGCAACACATAAAAATACACAGATTTAATTTTTTTTATTAAAGAGTTCTCTCCAATAACATTGTTTATAAGTACAAGCATTTATCAAAACTATATTTTACTGCAAATACCATTGCATTTTTCTGAATATATGAGGGCTGTTCAATAAAGAATGATCACAATTTTTTTTGGATGGATAGAGTCAACATGACATGGCTAGTGTGGAGAAATGATTAATTTCTATCAATTAACTAAAATAATAAGAGTTAAATGATGAAGCCTGGGACTCAAGTACTTACGATAGTAAGTCGCCACAAACAGTGTATCTCGGATGCGAGAGCCCCTAGTGGTCTACCGGGGAAATATACGAGTCAAATGGAGAATTTAATGTCAGGACGGCACGTTGGCCATGGTAGCTCAAAGGTTAAGAGCGACTGGACGGAAACCAGGAGATCTGTCGTTCAAATCCTGGTCATGGCATTGAATTTTTCATGTTGACTCTATCCATCCAACCCAATGAAATGTTCAGTATTTCAGAAAGTGATCTTAAGGTAATTCGTTGATCCTCTCTCACAATGGCAGTAGTGTTGATGTTTTCTTCCGTAAGAGAGTAACTGGAGCACCGGGTCCACCTTCGTTTGAAACTGATTGTCTCCCCTCTTTAAACATTTTAAATCACCTTTGAGCTGTGCTGTAGGGAAGAACAGACTCTCCATAGGCCTCCTTTAACATTGTATAGGCTTAAACTGAAGATTTGTTGAGACGAAAGCAGAATTTCAAAGCCATATATTGTTCCTCGCGTGTTACCCCCATTGCAGCAGTAGGCGATACTGACCATGTCTGAACTTGCCTGGCTCTCACAGGCGGGAACCAGGAGTACCAACAATGAAACTACTATGGGGTGTTTGTTTCACATTAAGCTAACAGAATATAATAAGATTGAATTTTAGTGCGAAAAATTATGACCGTAAAAAAATTATGATCATTCTTTATTGAACAGCCCTCGTAGTTGCAGAACATTGTACATGCTTAGCTTTTAAGTTTCTCCTGATGATGATCTCACTGTCTTCTCTAATATAAATACTATCATAACATTTTCGAGAGCAAGTGACTTCAACTCAAAAGGAAGAATTAAGTCATTTTTGTTACCCCTACAGGCATAATATAAGAATGAAGCAAATGCTGGAGTACCATTTAATAAACTATGATAATAGCTAGTGAGTAAACTTCACTTATCTATGATATTATATGCAATACTGCAACAGGACTATTTTGGCAAATACATCATTTGCAGCTTCAGTCAAGTTAGTCATTTCTGATGTTATTGCTGTCTTTAGAGCTTTTATGGCTAGTTCCATAATAACATCTATTTGATCCATCTTACTTTAGAATTTTTATAATACTTGCTATTGCTCTCCATTATTTAAATATGAAACAAATGACTTATAAACAAAGTAAAGTTATGTGTATTTCTTTTGAAATATTTAAAACAAATATGAATATTGTTTCTTACACTCTAATGTGACCTCAGCTCTACCTCTGTGTCAGAATGATTAGTGTATGAGCTGTGAACTATGTATAGAGGGTGTACAAACTGCAGGTGCTGTGTGTGCTCTAGCAGCTATTTCATACAAAAACTGTCTGTGACTAGGTGTGGATACACTTTAAACATTGCTCCAAATGTAGCAATGTCCCACGAACATATAAAAATACAAAAAGATGCAATGCAGTTGTTTATGGCCAATTGTATCATATGTGCACTAGGCCTAATTCAACACAACATAACGTGAAAGGCAAACACTTTGTGTTAAATGGAGGTATTTAGGGATGACTTATCATGTAATGAATTTATCAATGATAAATCTGTTTCTTTCATTTGCAGTAAATTTTGATGCTACATATATTAAACTATGCATAACATTCTCATATTACACAATCATAATAAACATATTTCCACAACGTACTTTGATTTTCACATATAAACACTAGTTTCTCCTAGGCACTTGCTAGATCCCTAACTACAAATGCATGGTTACTGTTTTCTATGTAGTAGGTGCTCTGAAATATGAGGCCTATTTTATATTCTCACAAGAGAACTATCACTGTACTCACACTGCTATGCAACTGAAAATTTGATGGTATAATGCCTGGTATAATTCCTCTCAGAGACTTTCTTTGCATTGGAGAGCAGTACTTTTATTGGAAACCCAAAAAACCCTCCCTTAGCAGGCATTCAAAAGTAATCAAAATTGCAGGGTATTATAAGATATACAAGGGGCATCCAGAAAGTAAGTTCTGTTTCAATTTATCTCCGCTGCAGCACTGCAATCGCAGTTCCGCACATGCGCGATAGATGCTCTGTATCAACGAGAAGAAACGTGTGCCATTGTGAGATCGCTGTCAGCCACGTACGCTTTGTTGTGCTTGTTTACAATGTCGGTGTTGATTTAAAATCCCGCCACTTGTGAAATCAGATCTGTGATTCATTTTCTGAATGCTAGGAAAGTGAAACCAATTGAAATTTATCGGCAAATTTGCGATATTTACGGACAAAGTGCGATGAGTGATACAATGGTGAGAAGATGGGTCCGACAGTTCAATGAAGGACGTAGTGAAGCGCACGATGAAGAATGAAGTGGGCATGCATCTTTGGTTACAGAAGAACTGGTTCACGCGATTGATGACAAGATCCAGGAAAACCGCAAGTTTACAATTAGTGCTCTCACTTTGGAATTTCCCCAAATCTTACGATCAGTAGTTCATGAAATTGTTACCGAAAAACTGAACTTTTGTAAACTTTGCTAACGTTGGGTGCCAAAGATTCTTACGGAGCAACTCAAAACAAAGCGGATGGGTAGTGCAATTCAGTGTTTAACCCTACAGGGATTTGGCTGGCACGTTTTTGACCACCTCCTGTACAGCCCTGACCTCGCTCCTAGCGACTTTCATCTGTTTTTGCATCTCAAATCTTTCCTTCACGGTCAACACTTCAACAATGACGAAGAGCTGAAAGAAAATGTTTCCAACTGGTTGAAGACACAGGCGGCAAACTTCTATGAAGAAGATATACAAAACTTGTGCCTCGCTATGACAAATGCCTGCAAAATTTCGGCAGTTATGTGGAAAAGTAGTTCAAAAGTTGTAGAATTTTGTGCAATAAATAATTTTTCTGTATCTGTACACAATTTAATTTTATTAACAAACAGAACTTACTTTTTGGACGTATCTCATATATACCAGGTGAGTCACCTGCCCCTATTTATCTTTGAATTTATGCAACTTGCTAAGCAATATATGTGACTTATGCCTTTCTTCAATGTCTTCTAATGGATGATTTGTAGAACAATTTATAGAGGATGGGTAGATAACTCACTGCATAAGTGTTGTATGGGACAAAAACCAATCACTATGTATGTCGATTCCAAAAGCATCATATCCAGATAAGAAAGCTGCAGTAATAATTTTAGAGAGTTTATAAACTTTCATTCATTAGCATACATTCACGCACGCCTTTAAACACGCCCCTGAAGGAACAATCTATCACTTGCGTCAGTTGACAATAACATTGGAACACAAAATGGCAGATCTACACAGTGGGACCAATTGGATTTAAATCTTCAACCAACACGTGTTTTCATTGTACAGCCATGTCAAAAAATACTAAGAATTAGGTAGACAGTTTTCGCTTCCTGTCACAAATTACAGCAGTTTTTAACTCATACAGTAATTGTAATGGATGATGCAGTCTTTTTTATTTGTGTCAAAACTACCAAAACGAGCTCAAAACACTGTAGAAAGCTGTAGAAAGCGTGTAAAAATTCGAGGTGGGTCTTAGGTCCGCGGCTATTTAATTCATATAGAAACCTTCCCTAGCAACGTAGCGTTGGCTAAGTGGTTACTTCACTACTACTTGGGTTCAAATCCTTTGTAATTAGCTCAAAAATCGTATCACCCTTTGTTTTATCTCTTGGGGCCTATAATTTGATATTATAATACAAATAACACTTTTATAACATTATAAGTGTTAAAAAAATACAATAATAGTTATGTCTTCCGCTGGCATACAGTTATAAATGTGTAGTTACTAGTAGAAATTTTATTATGGTGGGTATTGTGCTTGACCCATTCAACCAAGTTTCAAACATTTCACTAATGCAAAGTGAAACATAAGATATAAGCATGAAACAAAAACTATTAGTTTTAGTTAATTGATGAAAACCAGGAGATTCGTGGTTCCAATCCTGGCCATGACATTGAATTTTTTGTGTTGACTCTATCAAAAACTATTAGATTTAATGTCGTCGACATTCTGCTAAAAATGAAAGCCAACAACAGAACATGGTTTACAACACATATACTGTACTGATTATAAGGGTCACAAACTTAAACATGATCCCTAATAAAAGATAAAGATAGCCCGTGGTTACCCTTTAAAAGTCAGGGGCCTCAACTACCTGACGTTAGAATGAGCTCAGCCCAACTTATATGGCGGGCAAATTCCTATAGCTCCCTAATTATCGGATTGTAATTCTTTTGTCTTTGGCTCACAAGTAAACCAATAGTAACAATAAATAAATTAGTAACTAAAATACAGGCAATAAAGTTTGGGAGAAAGGTAAAAAAAGAATGAAACTATGTGATGTTCGAACCTAGCCTTCTTATCACCACCTTCCAGTAAGCTAACCCACTCCGCCAGCTGCCACGTACTCTCTGGCGCCCTTTAGGAAAGCATTCGTTTATCACCTTGTTAGTATTATATGCCTGAAAAACAGTTTATTTAAGTTTTTTGCAACTTCTTGGTCCTCATTCAGGGCTGTAAGTATTAATGATCGGTGAATAGGGTACCAAATAGAAGGACACAGCTACAATAACGGCTTTTATGCTAAAAGGGTCAATATTTCAATATTTTCACATTAGAGTATAAACTGCGGGTCGCATAGATCACAATAAATAGAGGCAGAAGGTGCAACTGATATATATATAATGGCTATATCAAATCAGCAGAGCCACCAACATAGGTCTTAACAAATACTGACAACCTTAACAAGAATAATGAGCATTTTAGGACCTAAACCAAGGAGCAGTGTAAGGTCGCAACTGTAAAGTGGCTACAAAGCATAGCTGTAGGATCTATGCAGCTAAATCTAACAGATTTAACGTCCTTCCTCAGGTTAGTACACTCATCCCACCAAGCACAGTATCGTCAACTTGGCATGGTTTGTTGTTATGATTCTGCTATAAAATAAAACCGCCCACTAAAAATTATAAATAGAGAGGGTAGGCAAGCAGGTGAGTTAGGAGTCCGAAGTGGTAACATCTCTTTAAGCAATTCTTAAAATAAGCTAATTAATAGTACTGACATTTATTACACTTGGCTTTCTCCAGTTATACAAAAAATCTTCACAAATGTGTTTTAATGAATTGAAGCCTCTTAGCTCAACATTTATTATGATAAACAGGAAGATGAAAAATTTGAGTTTTGAATAATTGGTATGGTAGCTCAATGGGTTAGAGCGACTGGATGGAAACCAGGAGATCCGTGGTTCAAATCCCAGCCTTGGCATTGAATTTTTCATGTTGACTCTATCTAAGAAAAAGTTGAGTTGGCATGGTAAGATGAACATTCATGGTTTGAATCCCTGGCATGGCATCAAGTATGTTCAGATCATGTGTTATAGATAAGGTTTTGTGATACATGAAAACATATGTACTTCCTGGTTTATATTCATAAAAACTTAATAAAACTTACATTCCCAGCTACTTGTATGTTAATCCCAATGAATGATTCCAGATATAATTTCAAAGCATATTTAATGATATTGTCCAAGTTCATAGGATGTATAGTAAAAGTATGCATAGTTTTCCAATATTTGTATACTGAATATTTACATTATTTGCTGAACACATATCACTGATAATGGATGCAGAACCTACCAAGTTATGACTATAAGTGTCCAATTGTGCCAATGACATTTATGGCTTTGCTGATTACCAGTGCCCAGTTTTTGATAACCTAAAGCTGTTTAAAAATGACAATAAAATGACGAAATAATCAATAAACTGATGTAAAAATGATTTTAGGGGGCGCGTGATAGCCTAGTGGTTATGGCACTAGACCGCAAGCCAGGAGGTTGTGGGTTCGATTCCCAATGATACCATTGGAATTTATTCCCTGGTATAATTCTTATGGTTGCACTATGGACCTAGGGTTCACTCAGCCTCTAACAGAAATGAGTACCAGGGACATTCCTGGGAGTGAAGGGGGCTGCCTTGTGGGGATGACAACCTCACAGGCCTTGAATGCCGATGTCTATATACAGATACTCCAAAAAGTATTCGTCTAATCATAGCACATAGAATATAACAAGCACAATCAGAAAAATATACATAAGGAACCAAAAGTAATTATTTCCTTACATCAGTTGATTTTTAAGGGCAAAAGACGACAGGAATTTCCAACTGGCACGTGGTCGAACTACGGAAACGGAGCATACGTCACCTACGAGGAAGCCAGAGTCAGCGGTGCTGACGAGGGAAAGAGAAGATATGTCACCTGTGATGTCACACGTACGGACCGAACACAGGACCGAGCGAGTCGAATCACAACAGCTAAATGACACGCAAGGAGATCATCTGATGGGGTAAGCTCATACCGCGTCAAGTAGTTTGAGAACGGCTGAGATTGAGCAGAATTTAGGCGACTTACAAGTGGTGTCAATGCCATCAGGAAGTATCCTGGAAGTGAAAGACCGTGTGCGCACCAGGAGCCAGATGAACTTAGAAAGGTGGAGGTTCAAAAGGAAAGATGATGCATAGGGATTCGCATTATCCATTGGGGGTTGGAATGTAGACGGGCTTTGGGAGAAAGTGTGCAGTGGGGAAATCTATAATGTGCTAAAAACTTGTGATATTTAATGGTTGTGGAAACCTGGATAGAGAAAAAAACTAGTGTAATAATTCCAGGATTTGACTTTTATAGCATAAGTGGGATGAAGAACCAAAGGAAAGGCAGAGCTTCAGGGGGTTTAGGCTGTTTTATAAAGAAAGATAAATGTCTTAAGGTGAAAGAAGAAAAAGAACTGTCAAGCAGATCAGTGTTATGGATCTCCATAGGGGACATATATCAAAATGGGGGAACTGTCTGTATTGCTACAGTGTATAACCCACCTACTGTATCAGAGTTCTATGATCCAAATGTGTTTAGGAAACTAGGTTGGGGTATAGAAGTGTTGGAAAATAAGTATGGGAAAGTTGAAATAATAATTGTAGGTGATTTAAATGCAAGAATAGGGGAACACCAGGTTAAGTGGATTAATCCAAGTGATGAAGCTAAGAACGAACTTGAAATAGAGATTAGGCATAGTAAAGACAAAGTTACCAATAATGAAGGGAGGAAACTTTTAGATTTCTGTGAGGAGAATAATCTTATGATCTGTAATGGCCTGAAAGCGGGTGACAAAGAAGGGGAATTCACATTTGCTAATAAAAATAGCCAAAGTGCGGTAGATATTTTAATTTATTCTGTAGGAATTGATGAATGGATCCTAGATTTTGAAGTTATGAATGTTTTAACATCAAGCTGTCACTTTCCATTAAGATTTAGAGTTAGGGGAAGGCAACAAGCGTATGAAGAAGCTTGATGAATGAAAACAAAACAAAGATTATGTTCTTCAAAAAAGGATACAGGTTGCGTAAGGATAAGAAATGGGAGGTTAATAGAAGAGAAATAGAGGTAGCAAGGAGATTTGATTATTTGGGTACAAGGTTGAGTTCAGATGGCAGCTGAAAAGAACAAAAAAAGATGTCTGTGGCAAAAGGTAAAATGGCCATGAGAGTGATAAGATCATGCTACAGTAAACTGCCAGATATAAATGTCAAATGGTTGGAGAGGATTTATACGGCAGTAGTAGAAAATAGAATGTTACATGGATCAGAGGTTTGGGGAATAGATGAGGCTTGGAGAGAGACTGATAGAGTGCATAGATCCTTTTGTAAATACATATTGGGATTACCAATAGCATCACCTAATGGGGCAGCACAATTAGAACTAGGCAGGCATTCTACTAAAATTAAAATCTTGTCAAGGGCAATGAAATATTTATACAGAATCACTAACTTGGAAGATGGCAATATAATTAAAGAATGTTTTCATATTCAAAAGAGAAGTAACTGGGGTGGGTCTTAGGCACATAAAATGTATGACTTGTTGAAGCAGATAGGTATGGGTCATTCTTGGATAAATGCAGAGTATGGGTATAGAGGCTTCTGGAAAGAAGTTAAGTTAAGATTAGAAGATATTGACAGACAAGACATTTTTGCCAATACAAGTGACAAAAGCTCACTGAGATTATATAGAGAAATAAAAACAACCTGGGGGAGGGAAGGATATATAGATATATGTAGTAAGTTAGGGCGAGAAGGTTTTGCTTGGGCGAGAACAGGAGTGAGAAACTTGAAAGGTATAGGTCAAGAGAGGGAGCTAGATAAATGTCCATTGTGTGGAGAAGAGAATGCAGATTTCCATTGTATATTAAATTGTAGTCAAACAAAGATATGGAGAGAGCAGGCTTGGCTACGTAAATGGGACAATTTGGGGGGTGAAGTAGTAATTAGAAAAATGTTGTCAGTAAGAGAAAAGAACAGGAGAAATATAGGGAATTATTTAGGGAAAGTTAAAGAGAGGTGGCTAAGAACAAGAGAAAAATGTTGAGTGGGATAGCTGAAATGGCAGAAAGTGTTAAAAATGAGCAGAGAGCCTCCAATACACAAAAACCTAGGGTTAGGTGTATGGGGACTGAATTACTATTCAATGGTGGGCAACATGATAACGTGATATAATTTTCAGGATTTAGGAATATATGGCATATTTCAGTATGGATTTTATAATTGTAATCTTGATTTTGTATTTCCATTTGTTGATGTAAAAGGAAATAAATTACAATTACCACTACATCAGTTGATATCTAGATTAAAAAATAAAACACAATTTGGGTTCATATATTGCTTAATTAGTGAACTGTTCTAAGTTATCTAAAATCATGTCCCGTTTTATGTCAAACAAGTATTCGTCTAGTAAACAAGATCCCAGGTATGGTGCCTCGCTGACACAAACCCCTTCCCTTTTCTTATGTAGTTGTGTTTCATCAACTGTCATTGACAGTTCCATCTCTGTTTTCAAAGCCATTGACTGCTATTTAAGTATAATGGGTCGAAAACATTGTGCAACTACAAAAGAAGAGAGAAATTTGCATCAGGTTAATTAAAAAAGGAAAATCGTTTCAAGAAATTAGAGAAACCATTGGAAGACCTGCCAGTACAGTGAAGACTATTATATACATACTAAAATTAGGCAAGTGAGTCAACCTTGTATATACTTTTCTTCACTTACAAGTTTTTTGATGAAGACTAGATTCTGGGAACCTCTTCCCTACTGACGATAGGGAAGAGGTTCCCAGAATCTAGTCTTCATCAAAAAACTTGTAAGTGGAGAAAAGTATATACAAGGTTGACTCACTTGCTTAATTTTAGTAACAATGGCACTCCACTTTCTGAAATACTTCTTTTTATTCTATATTATATACATGTTTGATCAGAAGAGAACTGACAAAAATCAATCAAGAAGCGGTCATCCTGCAGTTCTATCTGAGATGGAGAAATGACAGTTACTTAGAGAAGTCAAGAAAAGTCCTAAACTAGGTGCTCCAAAACTTGCTATTGCAGTCCAGACACACACAGGAAAGTCTGTTTCAGCACAAACTATAAGAAACGCACTTTATGAAGCTGGCTATGGAGGCTGAACAGCCCTTAGAAAACCATACATCAGTAAAATCAACAGAAAGAAATGAGTTGCTTTTGCAAAAGAATATAAATACGATGGGTTTGATGTCTGGAAGAAGGTTGCATTTACTGACGAGAGTCAATTTGAGCTCTTTAAGTCAAAAGAGTAATAGTGTGGAGAAAAAAGGATTGTGAGCTTGAGGAGAAAAATATAATAGCTTTAGTTAAACATGGAGGAGGTTCAGCACTTGTCTGGGGCTGCATGAGTACAAATGGTGTACAGGATTTGTGTTTTATTGATGGAATTATGAAGTATAAGGTTTATATAAACATCCTAAAAACACATCTGTCCAGAAGTGTGAATGATATGGCTCTTTCTGAGGATTATATTCTCACACAAGATAATGATCCAAAACACACAGCTCTAGATGCAAGGCTATGGTTGTTGTATAATACTCCACAATGGATGACGATATCATCACAATCCCCATACATGGACCCAATAAAGAATTTATGGAATATACTGGTCAAAAATGTTAAAAACAATCAGATATCTAATATAAAGGATCTAAAGAACACTCTACTATAGGAATGACGTAAAATTACAGCGTAAACAACACAATTTTTGGTGAAATCCATGGCAAGGAGAATGCAAGAGATTATAAAGTGGAATGGAGGGCCTACTAAGTACTAACCATAACATTCTACATCATTTTCAGTATACAGAAGAATACTTATTTTGCATCCTATATTGCACATCTTTACTTTTGAATGTTTAATTATGTTTATATGAATAGATACTATATGTTTCTTTCTTGTGTTCTTTTTCACTAATCAATAAATAAGACAGTGTCCCTGTTGTACTTTATTGTAATGATTTTCCACTACATATACATCCTGAAACATAAACTGATGCATTAGACGAATACTTTTTGGAGTAACTGCAGATGGGTGCTGTAACCATCTGTCACCCTCACATACGCCAAAGGCTTCTAATGGAGCTACCTTTACCCTTAAATAATAATTTTAAAATGTTTTCCCTCATTCCAGAGTAAGAAAGAACAGCACAATAATACTTAGTCCTGTAATGTTAAAACTGATATTTTTAAAAAAAAAAATACATTCATTTAGATTCGCAATTTTGTATGTTCTAGGAAGACGAAATTATAAAATTATATATACCTTATTCAGAATCATTGCAGTAGGTAACCAGCAGTATGTGCAGGTTGCTAAACTTTAGGGAATGCCTTGTTAGAAAGCATGTTTTTGTTCTGTGAGAAACTCTTTTCCATATCCACTGCTAAAACTGGAGCATACTTGAAATACACTAAATTCAGTGCCATAGCCAGGATTTGAGCACGGAATTCCCACTCTCCATTCAGTTACTCTAACCATTTAGCTATCATGGCCAACGTGCTAGTATGATATTAATTCGGATGAATACAGCTAAGCTGAAAAATTCAATGCCATAGCCAGGATTTCAACCACGGATTTCCCGCTCTCCGTGTGGTTGCTCTAAACCCCTGAGCTACTATGGCCAACATGACACATTAAATCCTCTAATTGACTCATATATTTCCTGGTGGACCACTAGGGTTTCTCAAATGCTATGAGACACGCACCTTTTTGTGACGACTGACTATGCTGTAAGTACAGGCTTCATAGTTAAACCACTATGTTATTCAGGTAAATTGATGGAAATAATCATTTCTTCCACACTAGCCATGTTTAGGCTAAGGTTTGGATAGACAGAGCCAAACTGAAAAATTCAATGCCATAGACAGGATTTGAACCATGGATCTTCCGCTCTCCGTGTGATTGCTCTAAACCACTGAGCTACTATGGCCAACATGACATTAAATTCTCCAATTGACTCGTATATTTCCTGGTGGATCACTAGGGGTTCTCAAATGCTATGAGACACACACCTTTTTGTGGCGACTTGCTATGCTGTAAGTACTTAAGTCCTAGGCTTCATAGTTAAACCACTATGTTTTTAGGGTAAATTGATGGAAATAATTTCTTCCACACTATCCGTGTGTAGGCTAAGGTTTGGATGGATAGAGCCAAACTGAAAAATTCAATGCCATAGCCAGGATTTGAACCACAGTCCCTCTCCCTCCCCCCTTTCCCTCTCGTATTCAAGAAATGAAAGGCTACTGCTGAAATTTCTATTTCACCATTTTTAATGTTTCTTAAATGTTCTTTAGTTCTGATGTCTATATTTCTTTTTGTTTTTCCTATATAAATTTTAGGGCAAACTTCACATTTGATCTCATAGATTCCTGGTTTTTCTTTTGTAGTAACTGAATTTTTGGGGGGACCTTTAAACAAATTCTTGATATTGAATCTGTTTTGAGGAGCAAGAAGATTTTTTGGAATTTATTACAGACTGATGGGTGGAAGGTGAATTTCTTCTGGTTCCTTTTATTTTCTTGGCCTTGTTGAGTTTGTTGTTTTGTCCACTAAATTCGGGTTGAAACCATTGGACATAGCTACCTTTTTCATGTGTAGGCATTCTTTTTGATAATCTTCCCTGTTTAGTGGAAAGTCGATCATCCAAACGATTAAACTGTTGAAAATGGCTTGTTGGTGTTGTTTTGGGCTGAAACTGTTGTTCTTAATATAATTATCCGTGTGTGTCACTTTTCTGAAAGTACCAAAAGTGAGTTTGTTGTTCATTTTTTAATCTTGATGTCCAAAAAGGTGAGCACCCCATCCTTTTCTTTTCCCAAAAGTAAATTTTATAGCTGGATTTTGAATATTCAGAAGTCCAAGAGCATCCTGTATGAGTTTCTTAGGTACTATTGCAAAAATGACATCAACATAATGATACCAAACTTTAAAATAACTTTGAAAAGTTTTTTGATATGGTTTTCAAAAGTACTCGTGAATAAATCTGCTAAGAAGGGAGACAATGGGTTGCCCATAGCTAGGCTCGTTTTCTGTTTGTCGATCTGTCAATTAAAACTGAGAAAGTTCTGGTTGATACAAATTTCTGTAAGCTGTGAAAGTTCTTCTATTTCTTCAAGGGTACTTGTATTGATTGCAGTAATTTTTTGAGAAGTTTTGGTTGCTGGTTTGCATAACGGAATATTTTCAGTTAATAGAAGAATGTGAGTAATCGTTAAATGTTTTTAGCATCAAATTTACTGTTTTATAGCTTAAGTAAAGGTTTTAATTCTTTTTATATGAAGTTTTAGTGTTCTCTTACTATACTGTGTGCAGTTGGTTTCACAACCCTTGGTTGGGTTTATTACATTTGTGTCGCAATTGTGAAAAACTGATAAAATCTTCATGGACTGTGTGTTCTAGTTTAAGGTGAGTTGTAATTATCAGTTTCTATTACTGTTTCATTTTGCAAGGGGTTGGGGTTATCTATAGGCTTATTTGTGCTGTACCATTTATGAACATTGCGGTTTGTGATGTTACATTTTCCTCCTTTATCAATTTGAAAATTTATAATTTTGGGATTATTACTACATGGAAAAATTTTAATCTTATGCATTTTAATGAACACATGGCATTACATAAAAAACAAGAAAATTTAGGGCATCAGTTTTATGCTCTAGTAAAATTTAAAACTGTTTTGATTAATTAATAATTTTATGTGCAGTGAGGGTATAAGATAGTTATTAATGCCAATTTTTTTTCTCTCTTCCCGACCACTATTTGATAACATTGGATTAATTTTCAGGCATGACATACATATATTGCCATATTATCATAAAGGTTTAGTAAATTTATGAACAAAATTTAGTGTAAATTATGATATTGTTTGTGCTTTGCTTCACTAGACTTTTCTTTCAGTCATGATGCTGTTGTGTGCTCACTCTCTTTCTTTCCATATTGTTGCAAGTGTGTGTCAGTTGTCCTGGTGGTAGCTGCAATGTGCCCCGGGATGAGGTGTTTTGGTGCATGTGTGCATGCTTGCATGTGTGTGCGCGTGATATTTTGCTTCAAGGAGGTGCTGGAATGTAACCTTGAATGCAGTGGTGAAGTAGATAAAAGTTTTGAGTAGTGGTTATGTGAAGTTTTACAAGATAGCTGTTATGTGTCTGTAGAATGGAACAATTACGGTATGTCGGAGTAGCAGATATGTACCCACCACAGTGTTAAGAGGTGCTTTTTTTAAGATGTTTTCTTGGGTCAGTGTTTTGCAACAATTGTATAAAAAGTAGATAAAAGTTTTGAGTAGTGGTTATATGAAGTTTTGCAGCATAGCTGTCATGTGCCTGTAGAATGGAACAATTACGGCAGGTCGGAGTAGCAGATATGTACCCATCACAGTGTTAAGAGGTGATTTTTTTAAGATGTTTTCTTGGGTCAGTGTTTTGCAACAATTGTATAAATGTGTTCTTTCCTTACCGTAGAATTCACTCTGAAGAAGTTGGTGAACAGTGTACAAACCAAATGTTTCTTTCTATCTTGATGAATTTTGAGCGTGTTCCAACTTACTTGGTTTAGGAACTAATATTTTGAAATTTGAACTTTGCTTATTATACTGTGGCGAGCTGACATTATAAGAAACCTTATTTCAGATATCTTCCATTATTATTAGAATTTCTTAGTAAGTTCAGAACCTGGTTCGGTTGTCTAACAGAGAGGATGTCGCATCTCTCCTGGGATTGTCTTAACATCCGGTTTAAGCCCGCAACCTCCATCCTGTTGTTCGGAATGTGCGTCACAAAGAAGTCCCTATGGGTTAGCCATTTCTGGTTGGTAAATACCGAGAGGAACGGTTGTAAGATTCTGAAGTTTATAAATTCCTAGAAATGTAATTAGTACGTCAATTATTAAGGATATTGTGGTATTGACCGGATATGCAAATAGTATATAAAGTATAAGACACGTCATCTTGAGGCAGTTGCCCGGGTACTCCACGAAGGACGGCTGTCCGGCGAGTTCCCCTCTTGGGTTAGTCGTTGTCAACAACAAAGCTCGTACATCTCCCAAAGGTAAGCCAGACAATTCTCAAAGGCCCATATTTTGCTTGTCATTAAACGCTTTTTGGTAACTGAATCCTAAGTGCTCTGCTATAACAAACCTGAGTCCACGTCTCCATCCCTATGTCACCAAAATAGGCTGTAACATTTATTGGTGGAGGCGCCACCCTTAACACTCTAAGTTAAGGACATGATCTCGATCTTCGGTCCTCTCTCTTTCCAAATTGTAGCGTAACATTATTGGTGGACCGGCGGATCTCTCTTATTCGTTTTAGAGAGGTACGATCCTGAACCTCTATCCTACAATTATTATATTGACATCTATTAGTGGAGGTGCCCCTTTTGATTTATGCTTCCAGTATTTGCTCTAAATATTGTAGACTCACGAAAGTATTCTTTCGGTCCTAAGTCTCTC
The DNA here is from genome assembly GCA_030765055.1 of Mantis religiosa. Taxonomy (NCBI): domain Eukaryota; kingdom Metazoa; phylum Arthropoda; class Insecta; order Mantodea; family Mantidae; genus Mantis; species Mantis religiosa. Next base: position 413,213,910 of record CM060950.1, read on the forward strand.
TTCCCATATTTTACTGTAAAATTTCTGGTGATAGGTACCAGCGTTTGGGTTTTTTTTTTTTTTTTTTTTTTTTTTTTTTTTTTTTTTTTTGTTCATTTACCGAATGTTACTAACAATTTTGCGCACAATCACACCCACCCTCCCGCTCCTTTAAGATATTTCGCTTAATGTGTACTTTTATGTAGTGTCTAGTTTGTACACAATGAATCTGCTGTTCGTCTTTTCGGTCATTCTCATGTATGGTTCGCTTCTTCCTAAAAATGTTCCCTATCGCATTGGGTACGGAATGGTTTTTTCAACTTTCTGCTGTTATACACTGGTAGCACAATGAAAGATGTAATTGTTACGTTTCATGTGTTTATTCTTTATTTATCATCTTCACCAAGGACACAATGACAGTAAGCGGCGGCAATTTCAATCACTCGGTGACAAAATACACACTTAACTAATTCCACTTTTGTGTACCAAATAAGAGACAAAGACTGCCTGCCGCGCTAGGGGTCCCGGGTTCGATTCCCGGCGGTGGGGATGGGGATTTTTCTCCGACCAAGATAATTCCCCATCTTCCAGAGTCTGGAAGTATGAATGAGAGTGTGAATGTGTGTGTGATGTAACGATTAAAACCTAACGAATACGAGTTAACAGCTTTGATATGTTCCAAAGGAAAACGGCCGCCGATATGACCATTGTAGTTAAAGGCGGGGTATAAATGGAACAAGTAAAAAGAGACAAAGATTACACGGTAGAGTAGATCTTCCTTTGAATGAAGTCCTTATGCCTCACAATTTTTATGAAAAGATCTTAAACATGGTAAATTCACAGATAACCCAACTTCTAAAATTTGTCAGTATTTAGGGAAAGTACAGGTTCATGGGTAGCAGTTTCCACATGTAACATTTTGAATGAAGTTATTTATGATGGCAACGAAAACATGCCACTGTTACGGTAATGGGATACGCGATAATAAAAAATGTAGGATATGCTTCTCTGCTCTGTAATACAGGTCTCATGATTTTCATTTGGATACCCACCCAGTACATCCTGTTAGACATATTCCAAAAGCCTCACCCCTCCCATCTACGGTTCTTATGGTTAGTTCTCCCACTTTGGAATCCACAACTAATGTAAAATTGTTCCTAGCTTCTCGTCAGTAATAAACAAATTAACCAAGATAAATACATATAAAAAGGATCAAAGAAATAGTTTTCTATACTCACAGTACATTACTTTTATGTAATGTGTAATTTACATCATTGTCTTAGAATTTGCTGTCACCTAAGGGTATGTCAATTTGCTTAATAATCACTTTTGTTTCTCCCACCTCTTGCGATTTGTGGCCTACTGCTTTAATTTTCCTGGTATATTGATGTGTTTCAAGGCTCCTACTTTGGAGTATAACAAATTCTTTTCTTTTAATTGGTGATTCCTAGAACAATTTGTGGGAATAAATAATAACTTTCGTGCATAATTCCGTTCCCCCATTTTGATGCTTTCCTGTTGGAAGTGGATTCCGTGTAATAAATTTTGCTCTGCTTAAAATATAGTTTAAATATTGGTAGCTTCCGAAACTTTAGTCCTGTTTCGTGAAACCCAACTTTCAATAGCAATTGTCTATCAGACTAATTGCTTTTAGGGGTTCGAAATTAATTTTTTGCACCGGAATTCACATTTTCCTTAAGAATACTCGGCATTTTTCGTTCAGTAGGCATACTTTGTGTCACGTTGTGATTTCTATGATTACCTTGTTTGTTGACTTAGTTACGTTATATTTCTATGGGATCATTTCACCATTTCATGGGTTACACGTCTGTTTTGCTGTCAGTACAACTAATTTTTAATTGTGCCTGAGACATTAACCATGTACCCTAAATTGTGCTGATGTCTGCTAGCGTATTACATTATAATTCTTTAAATTCTTACCTTCCTTTTGATATGTCCATACGCAACAGAATAAGTACACCTTTTTTCTCACCTATGACATTACTTTTTACGCTATTCACCCCACACGGTATACGTTCCTCCGTTATCATTGTGTATTCGTATCCTTCTTGGCTTTCACTGTTGTGCATCTGTTGTTACCTTTCAGTGATTACAATCCCGGATGTACGATTAGATAGTAGCTTGTTCGCAGTGAGACTAACTGTCTTTAAGTTTCCTTTCTTCTTCCTTATCGTAGATTTTATATATTTCTCAGCTTTTAAATGTAATAAGTTATTTACAGTATCTCATGCACTTACTGCAGTACTTGTGGAATCACATGCTTGTTTGTGGTCATTATTAGATACATAATTTTTGAGACTGGATCTTTGCCTTGTCCAATTCTGCTAAATGCAGCACGAGAGCCTTTTATTTAAAGAGAGAGAGAGAGAGAGAGAGAGCATTTTTAACAAGGAAAATAAACACTACTTCCCCCCCAGAATGAATTACCTCTATTTTTTTTTCTTTTTATTTCGATGTTTATTTTACCAACGCTCGGGAAATTTTGTAATTCTACTTGTACGAGCTGTAAAACATTGGACCTTATTCAGGTATTATATAGTTGTATTATAGTAAGCATATCAAATTTGCAAGCAACTCTGATGCATCCGACCAGAGTTTGTCTTTTATTGATTTTCTGTGAACGGAACTTACGTATTTCGCTAATTAGTGTCAACTTAAGTGGCAAGAACGCTTTCGGACATCGGTAATGACAGTCCCAGCATTCAGTGGTTTTCGACTTCAGGAGTCGTGGCATTTTGTTTCAGTACAGACTTATCTCTAATCTTTCGTGTACCTATACATGTCTCTGGCATATCAGGAACTTCTTCCCTTATGGTCACATTTGTTGTTTTTGTGTGTTTATTTTATTTGTTATATTATCATCCGCCATAGTGTGTGAGTGACTATGGAGTCACATTAGACTATACTTGCGAGTATAGGTTTTTAAAGGTTTAGCGCGCGGAGCACTCAAGTTTTTAAGGTTTCTCTTGAGGGGTGGATCCTACGTGGCCCCTTCGGGAGCAACCAATGTAGAAGAATGCTTCGTGCTAGCGGGTGATTCCTTACATGGCCCCCCTAGACGGTAGCAAGTTATAGTATACTGGCCAGCTACTGAGTTGTTATTTAGTGAGTTGTACGTACAATTTAGTAAGCTCCAAGGAGAGCAATAAGAGGCATACGGATTTGCCTAAGTGAATGGATGATAATTTTGTAGGCCTGCGGAGTGCCTACACTGTTGTTGAAGTGACCGATTTTCTTGATATGCCTTATGACCAGTGCTCACAATGTCATCAACAACTATTTATTCTGGTAATGTTATTTTTTTTGTTCTCTGATTCTCTTAACCTTCATTTGCACGTAATGACTAGGTCACTAGGATTTTTCGCAGGAAGCGGACGTTTCCCACTTCCTGGTATTTCAGCCCAGCTGTCATCTGTCGTGAGTCAATGTTAGATTTTTTTAAAGAAATAATTTTAACTTAAAACACAATATTTGTTATATATACTTGTATGCATACATTAGGGCATGTCAGGATTACATTAATTTTTGTTCTGTTTATAGAATACAACTTCACCCCTTGACTATGTTGTGAGACCCCTAGATGGTAAATTGGGTTATTTGTAAACTTTATAGGTATGCAAGTGTTAATTTTTATGGGGATAAGCTTTATATGCGTTCTGTGGAAAGGACGGCCACATTTATGCTTTTGGATAGTATGTTGTGCCTGACATCCCCTACTGTAGTTCAAGGACCCTCTGACTTTGTACCAATAAAGGTGACAGCCGACACAATGTCTGTACGATTCCGAATGTGCCGCCTATATGAAAGTTCAGTGAGATTCTTTCCAACCCAGTGTTAGGTATAGGCACTAAGTACAGTTTATTGAAGAATTTATGTGTTAAATTCATTCGAGCCTACTCCTGTTGCATTGTGTTTTGGGTAAACCAAACATGTGTGTTCACCGGTGTTTTTCTTCAGTCCGATGTGGAGTGTGGGTGTTTGCTCCCTTCAATCGAGGACAAGACACAAAATCTGTCAAATTTAAACCACATGTACCATCTTTTTGTTTATTTTGGCTGAGTGAACTCCTTTCGGCATTATTGGTCACACCCACATGTTTGGCTACCTAGCAATAATTTTAATTCTATTTATCCACCATTACCTGTATCTCGTGCATCTTTTAAGTTCTGTTCGCAGATTAAAATTGTTTTGATTGTCAACTACCTCAGGTTGTGAAAATTTGACTATATTACGACGGGATGCACCACGAAAGGTTTTAACCCTCTTGCAATGAACGCCTGAAGAACCTCTTTACGTTGTTTGTATTTGAATTTTAACATTTTCATTTATGCCTATTTATTTCTGTAACATGTAAATTGTAAATTTTGATAGTCTAATAATTTGCTGTACTTTGCTTGTTCACTTCATGTGTGACGGTGTGTCGTAATATGATTTTCAGATTTGTTTGCTGATCTTTGTAATTTCATTGATTGTTTTATGATAATTGAAAAGTTGAAGGAAATAGCAGCATTGCTAGTAGTTGTCATGCTAATTATGTTGTTGTTATTATTATTACTAATTATTGTTTTTTGGAAGCCTATTATCCATGATAGATTAAAAAAAAATTATGACACACCCTCAGGCAGACTTTTGGCCTAAAAAGGATTTTAAATCTCATATATAATGTTGCTTATGTTACACACCCCTAACCTTGGGATTGGCACCACCAACGTTGCACATTGGCTGTGTGGAGTGAGTACGCGGCCCGAGGAAAGTGCACACCCCAGCTGATGGATTGCATTGACCTTCTCATATGGAAGTCTATGGTTGGTGATCTACGTAGTAATGCCTCGCCATAGCACAGCTTCTTCACTTATATCTGGACTGAAATATCCAACACCAGTTGCAGCATCTCTCCCTTTCATCGCAACAAGCACATGTTTGCAGTGCTAGATAAGAGATACGTGGTTCTTGGAACTCCGATATGGTTCAGATTATCAACCGCACGTTCACCATCCGCTGTCGTACACATAGAGAGGTGTTTTACAGTGAACTGATGCTGCTAGCTATGTTATGCAGTGGCGGCTAGTTCTTCTCATTGGTCTCTTATTTACAAGCTGATGAACAGTTCGAAGAATTGTTTTCCTGGCCGTGCCTCTAAACATTGTTACTTGGCTTGTGTATATGTGCGTGTATGTGCTCCTGTAATTCCTTGTTGTTTTCCTGTGTGCAACTGAAGACTTTTTACTGTGCCAACTCTCTCCGTCTTACCCTTCCCTTCAAGCATAGATTCCCCTGACATCATGGTTCGTACCCCTTCCGTTCCTTTCTATTTTGTAATCCATGTTGTCCAATCATTGGTAAGTGAAAGAAAATATTTTTTTATGTACCCCATTTCTTTTGACGAATTATCTGTTATTAATTTGTAACGTTTACATATTTTGAGCATATGTAATCCCTTTTTTTGTTTTACTTATTGTAAACTTACTTTCTGCTTTTTATGTGTATTCTTATTGTTTGGGGCCAATTATTTTGTATTGTTCTTAAAATAAAAAATAAAAAAAATAAAAAAATCGCTGAGGACAGCGCTTTGTAGACCGGTGGAAAATGTGGCGAGCTGACATTATAAGAAACCTTATTTCAGATATCTTCCATTATTATTAGAATTTCTTAGTAAGTTCAGAACTTGGTTCGGTTGTGTAACAGAGAGGATGTCGCACCTCTCCTGGGATTGTCTTAACTTCCGGTTTAAGCCTGCAACCTCCGTCCTGTTGTTCGGAATGTGCATCACATAGAAGACCCTATGGGTTAGCCACTTCCGGTTGGTAAATACCGAGAGGAACGGTTGTAAGATTCTGAAGTTTATAAATTCCTAGAAATGTACTTAGTACGTCAATTATTTAGGATATTGTGGTATTGACCGGATATGGAAATAGTATATAAAGTATAAGACACGTCATCTTGGGGCAGTCGCCCGGGTACTCCACGAAGGACGGCTGTCCGGCGAGTGCCCCTCTTGGGTTAGTCGTCAACAACAAAGCTCGTACATCTCCCAAAGGTAAGCCAGACAATTCTCAAAGGCCCATATTTTGCTTGTCATTAAACGCTTTTTGGTAACTGAATCCTAAGTGCTCTGCTATAACAAACCTGAGTCCACGTCCCCATCCCTCTGTCACCAAAATAGGTCGTAACAATACCTCATTTGCACACTGCTACTGTATCTTGCTTATTTTGATTTATCTAAATACTTTTGATATTGCTAAACAGGTTCAAGCAGTGACTTATGCCGTTCGTCAACCGAATACACCTTGAGCCAAACTTCAATCCATACATGTGTCTCGTATCTTCCTTATTATGATCCTTCTGGTCCTTATCGTCTCTAAATATTGTTTCAGTGTTCAATATATTCTATATACCTATATTTTTTTTTTACTTACTACTATGTTGCTTGTGATTTTAGTAATTCATAATGTACTCTTTTCTTTTTATCCTGAGTTTTGCACTGTAACAGTGTACTTACATTTTATGTGTTTTGCATTTGTACTGTTTGCTTAGCTTATTTTGCTTGATATATATGTTTGTTCATGATTTTCTTTAGTTGCCTTCTCGAAAGTGTTGCTGCAATGTACCTGTTGAATGGCATGATAGTACTCATTAGGAGTTTATTGGTGGTAGTGGTATGAGATTTGTGTGATGGATCCATTGTGTTTTGTGCTTACAGCATTTTTTTTCCTTCTTCATTGTCTGTAAGGGATCCCTGTTCCTGTGTTTTTTCATTGTGCTCTGTACGTTGCCCATGTTGGTTTTGTTTGGTATTCATTTTAGTAGCTATCAGGTCAAATGATTGCCACGGTAAATAATTGTCATACTTAGTGTATGTATATGTCATAAGTTGTCTTCCAAGTTTTAGTTATTTTATGTTTTAAGCATCGTAGGTCATCATTTGTGGTCACATTTAGGTTAAGTTTGGTTCAAGATGTTGATTTTTGTTTTACTGAATTAAAGTTTGTAGAGCTATGCCTTATTGGTGAGCCATGGTTTCGTTTATACACTTTTGTCAGGTATGTAGGTGGTTCTTTGTCGCACAGATACCTATATTAGTAATACAATTGGTTGTAATATATTGTTTAGTGTATTATTTATTGTAAATTACATTATTTTATTAATCTGTTATGTATTTGAGAGCTTGCAGCATCTATTTAATGTTATATAATGTATCTGATACTCCTGAACAAACTTTTGTAGCACCTTGTGGAGTGATGGTATCTCTGGAGCCCCGGGCTGTGGACGTGGGAGTCTGTGGACCTTCAACCTTTTTTTTTTTTAATTTACGTCCGCCCCAACGTTAAGTTATATCGGACGGTGAATGAATTGGGTGAAACGGTGCTCAAATGAGTCCAGGGTCCATGGAGCTTACAGTTACCCAACATTCGTCTTGAAGGATAAGGGAAAACCCCGGAAAAAACCTTATCCAGGTAACTCACCCTGACTGAGATTCGAACTCAGGACGTTCAGCCTTATTTGCACAGCTGCACCTTTGGATGGCATCATTCTCCTGGACTGCACAGTTGGTTACTACCAGTGGCTGGCCGCCTTACTCCCCAAGGGATATATCCTGTGATGGGCAGCAAAACTTTATGGTGTTGCTCCCAGGGTCAGCATTTGCCCTCATGCTTGGTGTGGGAGGAGCTCGCTATCTTATCGGTCATCCCTTGGAACAGTGTTTTACCTGATGCAGCATCTACAGGCCAGTGCAGTGCTAAGATACACAGTATTGTGCAGTTATGTTTTCTGTTGGTGCATAAGGTTCACATATAAAAGTACTGTCGAGTGACCACCCAGGCTACCTGTAAACATTTGCGTCAAGCTCCCCTTAATGGACATGTATAAACAGTGCATACAGCTTTACTATGATTTTTGTACATTTATAAGTGCTCATGTTTGCTATTACATTGTAGTCTTATATGTGCCTCAATGAGGTCATAGAAAATTAGTAGGCTGGGGGAGATGGGGTAACCCAATAGGTCAAGCTAACATTTTTGTCTGCGTGACAGCTCCACCCTCTGAGCCCGGAGGGGAGGGTAAATGCATAGGCAATTGCTCCCTAGAGGGGGGGATAGTTTGGATCGGTATGATAACGTGGTTTTCTGGCAGATTCGGTCACTCTTAGCATAGGTTTGGAAATGGATACATCTCTCCCAGTGTGTGTATGAAAGTGTGTGTATAGAGCAGCCACATGGTGCAAGATTCAACAAGAAACTTAAGATGTAAGCGCTATGACTGATTTGTAAGTAGAGTATTGCATTTTATTAAATAATCAGATTGTGAAAATATATATTTCTTTGACTTTTGTTATGTGTAAACCTCTCGTTAGCCAAGCAGTGTCCTGTATCAGGTCTGGCAAAGGTGGGTTCTCAGCGAAGTAGCCTGACAACATCTCATATTATATATGAGATCAAATGTGAAACTGTTCTAAAATTTATATAAGGAAAACAAAAAGAAATATAGACATCAGAACTAAAGAACATATAAGAAACATTAAAAGTGGTGAAATAGAAATTTCAGCAGTAGCTTTTCATTTTTTGAATACCAGTCATGAGATTAACTTAAAGACAACTTTAATAAAACACATTAATCATCCAATAGATATTTCCGTATGGAAAAAAATCTTTGTTAACAAAAACCGTCACAGAATTATGAAATTTGAATCTCTTCCACCGGACATCCTTGACAAATACATCAGGCCCTCTATCGACAATACGGAGAAAGAGGAAACCACTACAACCTGCACTAGTCGAGACTCAACTGATGATGGAAGCAACAGCTCTTGAAACATGTCTTGTGAAAAATATTGTTAGTGAAGCAATGTGTCAATATCTTCTTGATTCGCTTTTATTTTTACTTGTGCTTCACTGTCTCTATGCTTCTTTCAATTTTTATAATTTATTAAATTATGTTAATCCTTAATTTATTTTAAATATAATTTAAGACTAATTTACCATATTCAGTATAACATTTCTCTATTCTTTAATTTTATTAAACTACATGATTTTATACTAGTTTAATAAATTGATTTAGGGGAAGGGTACCCAGTATCGGACACTTAAGCTTTTTGTTCCATAATGACTTTGGAAATGGGTAGTCAATATTAAAAATTATTTTTGAACACATGTTTTGTATGTGTTTAATTTTACCAAATATGTTATCCACAGGAGAGAATTTTAAACATTTATAAATTTCACAATTTCTTCAATTTGAAAACAAGGAACCCAATATTGGACAGTCTGAATATTGTAAGTCTACATTGTTATTTCAGTGTATCTTTATATTACTTTTTAGAACCAATGTCACATTTATAATAAAGGGGATCCCTTTCAAGACTTGGCACAGTTTTCATTGGCCCAAACTTTGCACATGCGGCACTGGATCATGTCTTTATTAAATTTTCACCACAAATGATGAAGTTGGTGTTTTCATATTCAAAGCTCAGAGCTTTTCTCACTCTTTGTGCATGGAATCGCTAAAAATGTTGCAGTTCAAGGAGTAGATGCCACAACAAGAAAATCTGCACACTTTTCTGCTAATTTTTTTTATGCAGTGGAATAAGATGGTTAACTAAAATTTTTGTTTGGTTGTTCAATGTATCATTTTACATGTAAATATATAGGAGTTATAAAAACACACATGACACTGCAATATTTGGATATTATTCTGAATATCCGCAGACGGAAGGCCCTTGAGTCACAAAGGCGGATCCATCCAAGTAAAACATTAAAAAAAAAGTATACAGGTTGCAACATAATACAGCAGAACCTCGTTTACCAGAATCAACTGGGACTAGGGCCAACCCGAGTTAACAAAAATCCGGGTTATCCAGAGAATGACGGACAAACAATATAAAACATGTACATCACTGAAATATTTTTAATACAGTTTAGAAATTACTATTGGCACACTTTCACCTAAAAACACATACACTATATGTTACTGTAACAGCATATGTACTTGCACTGTACTACAAATTAGTTGGTAGTAAAAAATAGCAGTGAGCTTCTGCTGTTTCAGTTTAGTGTATTGCTTACGAGCAGCACAATCTCGCATCCACTTTAATATTAGAAGTTTATTTGGCCATGTTTCGGCTAGACTCTCAAAATAAAGCATCAATTTCTCTATGTTTGCTACTGCTTGTGCATGGATCATGACCACAGCTGGTTCATCAACACTGTCTGAATCTGAATACTCTTCATTTTCAGTAACACTGCATTATGCAATAATGCCTTTCTCTGTAATCGGTTTATAACCTTCATCATTGTCGTTTATTAATTTGACATGGCTGATCACCCGCGAAGCCTTGATTAGTAATGCTCGCCATGAAAGCTTCAAGTCTTACATCATTGTCAATGTCTTCGTCATCAACATCGGAACAGCAATAGATATTGCAAAAGTGTTGTCTAGTGTCTTTAATCGACTCTCTTTAAAGTTAATTTAAGCAATAGATATTTTTAAAAAGGTCTATAAAATGGTCTTCCACACTTCCATCTTTTCAAACCTTTTATAGTAATTATTGAAATGGAATTAGAAGGCACTGTAAAGACCCAGATCATGTCCGTTAGAAAAGCTTGGGCTTCTCATAGGTTAGAGAATTATCAAAATAAGTTGATTGGTTTTTGAGATTACCATCAACATTCATTGACAATCAGGGCCTTATACTAAATCACGGAAAAATTACTCTTTACATTGAAAGATAGAATGGACAACAATATTGCAGAATGACTCACGCGTGTTCAGATAAATAATGTCAAGTAGCTTTTTTAAAGCAGGTGAAAGTACTAAAATTATTTACCTCGACATTACTTACAAGGGAACTACCGCTGTGCTCGCACCTGCACGGGCCTAACAGTTTGATGGCATCACCTCTCTCTAAGTGGGACCTGTGTGCACAGTATAGCCGGCAGTACCCGAAAATGAATCCGGAACACATAGGAACATATAGGCATAATAAGACAGCATCGTACGGGAGCCATTGTTTACCCCTGATGGGCAGCGGCCTACACATAGCATACGTAAGGAGCGCCATCCCCCACATTCGACATAGAGCTGACAAGGGATGTCCAGCAGTTACTTGCAAGTGGTTGAATGCTGCACTTTCCAGGCTTCAGTTTTGAGCATTGCAGTTCTACTCACCAGCAGATTTTTGGTGTACATGGTTAATATACAGCAGGCATTATAGTCAAATTTTCAGGGTACTTAGCGGTGTGAGTACAGTGATAGTTTCCTTGTAAGTTCAGCAGTTACTTGCAAGTGGTTGAATGCTGCACTTTCCAGGCTTCAGTTTTGAGCATTGCAGTTCTACTCACCAGCAGATTTTTGGTGTACATGGTTTATATACAGCAGGCATTATACCGTCAAATTTTCAGCATACTTAGCGGTGTGAGTACTAGTTGGCCACGATATGAATGCACTCAGTGAGAAGAGTTACTAAACAGTTATGTCACAAGTGGGCGGAGTACCGCAGGTACAGTGCGGATAATGCAAACATCAACAATACCGAGATACTTCCAATGTCACGTGCAGATGTAGTGCAGTTCAACACTGTGCTTCTTTAAAGCTTTTCTTCTGCAGTTAAAATTCCAATAGTATAGTGGTAGTTGCAGTGCTCGTTCTGACAAAATTGGTGTGTGCTTATGAAGACTTTAATTACAGAGGTACCTACAAAGTTAAAAACAAGAAACTTATCCCACTCTGATGGAAAGCATATATATATTTCTGTAGACAAGAAATAAAGGAGAAAAGATTACTCCTACTCCTTGAGAAAGCAACAGTTAGGGCAGCAAAACTAGTGGGAAAGTCTGGGAGAGCATCATGAGTAGAAAATGCTTCAGCAACTGGGGTTAAGGTTATTACTTCGAGGAAAAATGGAAAATCATGCAAAATCATCTCTCTTGATGAGTTTGATAAGTGCGTTGTGCATATAAAATTTTTGAAGTACTATGAACATAAAAAGGAAATTCCTACTTTGAAGAAACTCCTGAACTTCCCTAAAGAATAAATATTCACGGTGGCAAAGAAACATTTAGAGAAATATTAAGAAAAATGGGATTTCAATGTAAGAAAGAAAAAAGAAAAGAAAAAAAAAAAACTATCTGTGCTTATGGAGAAAACACAAATTGTTGCAAAACTTGCAGAGTACTTAAGGGCTGTTAGTGAAAATGTAAAAGGCACACGTAAACCAGTAGTTTATACAGACGAGACTTGGGTTCATACTCACTAAGCCGTCAAGAAGTGCTGGCAATATGAGGAAGTGCCAGTGTTTTGACTAATACTAGTGCTGGTCAAAGAGCAATTGTTGTACATGTAGGGGGATCCGTGGGATTTATTGACGAAGCCGAATTGATTTCCAATTCAAAATTCAAATCAGCGAATTACCTTGATGCAATGAACAGTCAAAATTATAAAAAGTAGGTAGAAGAGTAATTAATATAAAATATTCCACCTGAAAGCATTGTTGTGCCATACCATACAGGAAAATAAAGCCCCTAACACTTCATCTCGAAAAGCACAGGTTATTCATTGTCTAACACTAAAGAAAATTAAACATGATCCGCAAATGACAAAAAACTGAGTTTCTAGAGGTAGTGAAAATTAATTTTAAAAAAGCCTGTTTATTGACTTGATAGAATAATGGAACAAAGGGGCTTTACAGTCTTATGCTTTCCTCCGTGACCTTAATCCTATAGAGCTATCTGTGTGAGTACAGTGATAGTTCTCTTGTTTAAGGTATGCCAAATATTTTGACTAATGTTACTCTTTATTAGTATCTACAAAAAGTAAAAAAAAAAATTATCAATTCTAGATAGTGATATTCATTTTGCCCCTTTTAGAATATGATCCTCCAAATTTATTCTTCCTCAAACTATAAATTTTCAAAAATATTCTGAGGAGAATCGTAAACCACCCGGGTCCTTATAGAAATCGTGGATCTGCTCTTGAGTCACCTAAGTCTCAACTGCTTGACAATCCTAGGCTGCTTTACATAAAAAACTGCATATACAGTTTGTGTGTGTGTGCTGCTGTTGCTTGACAATCCTAGGCTGCATTACAGAAAAAAACTGCATATACAGTGTGTGTGCTTGTATGTGTGTGTGTGTGTGAGTGTGTGTGTGTGTGTGAGTGTGTGTGTGTGTGTGTGTGTGTGTGTGTGTGTGCTGCTTGACAATCCTAGGCTGCATTGCAGAAAAAACTGCATATACAGTGTGTGTGTGTGTGTGTGTGTGTGCGTGCCATTTGCTGCAAACAACACGTGATTCTAACCGAAGTTATTGGGAACTTATTAAACACAAAATGCTAAGTAAGTTATCAGTCCTTTTGTTGGAAACAAATGAATAAAAGCACCTGTCCTGCTTACCTGAGTTATGTTACAGAAACCCTTGTGGATATCTGACAGAAGTTGGCGAAAGGCACTGGAGGGTATGTCTCCATCTTTAATTGCAATGAGACTTTGCTGAAGCACATTACGATGTGACTGCAAGTTCAGAGCTAGCATCTGCTCTGGATCCTGATAAGACACGAAGTTACTTCCCAGCTCCTCCAAGGACCTAAACAAGCATAAAAAATGTTGCAAGCATTTAAGGAGTTATGTAAAAAACTGAAGCTGCTGACAGTGAAGTAAACTAAATATTAAGAATAACTAAACACTATAGGAACACAACTTCGGTATTACTTATCTTATTCACAATCCTTTGGGACCGGTTTCAAATCAACTTTGCTTCATTTTCAGCCTGTCAGTTTGACACTGACATGCTGAATGGCTGACCTTGACTACTTCCGGAATTTGAAGAATAGCTTTCTATCTTACTGCCATCTATCAGGGACAACACAAACTTAATGATGACATCTACTTTTGGGATATTAAAATTCATCAAGCGATCTTCATATATCAAAATAAATATTTTTCCCACAAACCATTAAATCTATCGGTTCATTCGACTGTTTCAATAATTTAACTTCTGGGTTTATTTCAATTTTTGATGACCATGATCAGCCACTGCCAATTTATCTGTCTGTTTATATTTAATATTTCTGAAATGTTCCTTCGCTATGGTTTCTAAATTATGTTTGGTCCTACCAATGTAAATCTTATCACATTCTAAACAGCTGACTTGATAAAAACCATATTTTTTTTCTGAAATTTTGTCTTTTTTAGAAAATTGTAGTACATTTTTTATGCTGTATTTATTTTGAGGTGCCAGTATTATCCCAACTTCTTTGAAAATGTTTTGGAATTTTTTATTTGCGCATAGATAAGTAAATTTTTTGAAAATATATTCATTTTTACCTTTTTAAGAGTGGAATCATTTACATTTTTTTATATTTAAATTTTTCTAACCTTTTGTGTATAAAATCTTTATTAAAACCATTAATTAAAGCAGTGTTAATAATGTGTTTATATTCTGTATTAAATTCTTCTTTGTTTAGAGGTACATTTATCAACGTGTAAATCAAACTATTAAAAACAGTTGAAACTTTTATTTTTTATACAGTTATCGGTGTGAGTTGATTTTCTATAAATGCCAAAGCTTAATTTGTTATTTTTTATTATCTTTAGATCCAGGAAGGGGAGGTAACCATTGTTTTAAATTCCTAATCTGAACTTTATAGCTTTATCTTGCAAATTTAGAAGTTTTAAAGCATCATCTATGTGTCTCTCAGGAACTATAGCAGAAATGTTGTCCACGTATGTATACCATGTTTTAAAAATTGAAGGAAAACCTTTAGTGACTTTTATTTCAATAAATATCATAAAAACATCACCAAGAAAAGGTGAAAGAAGACTACCCATAACTACTCCTGAAATTTGTTGAAACAAAATTCCATTGAAAGTAAAGAAATTTTGGTCTAAACACAGACAAGTTTCATAAAATCATTTATTGACCCCTTCAAAGTATAAACTTGAAAGAAGCGTAGGGACAGTGAAGCACAAACTAGTACAAAATTGAATCGAGAATATATTGACACATTGCTTCACTCACAAGAGCTCTTGAAACATGTCCTGTGAATAAACAGTGTGAGTGAAGCAATGTGTCAATATATTCTCGATTCAATTTTGTACTATTGACCCCTTATTCAAATCTATAGAATTCAACCGCTTTTTAAAAAACATTAGAAGTTTTTCTCTGGGAATACTGGGAAATAGAGCAATTACATCAAAGGAAACAAGCCTATCATTTTTTGACAATACTCCATTGCTGATCTTGTTTACTAACGCAAGTAAATTTTTTATACTTAAGCTGTCAAATCTATCAAAAGTACTCAATTTTTTGTTTAACCATTTTGCCAAATTACATGTGGGTGAATTTATAAAATTTACAATAGGTCTCATTTTATTCCCAGGTTTATGAATCTTTGGCAAGACATAGGTAACTTCTCGGTAAAACTGGATTACTGACTAACCATATGCTGTTCTTTCTTAGGTATGATTTTAACCTCATTGTTTTTATTCACATTTATAATGCACAATTTTAAAGGGTCATTCTTTATGCTTATGTAATCTTGTCTTTGCAGTAAAAGATCCACTCTGTTAATCTAATCCTGTTTGTCTAATATTACAATTTTGTTCCCTTTACCAACTTTACTTAAGCAGTTGCTGTCTTTAAAGGCCATCAGCAAATAAAAGAGATTTTATAACTATTAAAGGTATTCAAGAACTGTTATTAAATAAGCATCTACACAGTATCAGGACCACCTAGAATGTGACCAACCTGACAGTGATATTCGAAATTGAAAAACGAAACGAGAATGAAAACGAAAGCAAAAACGAAAATAAAAATGAAAACGAAAACGGAAACAAAACGAAACGAACGAAACTACTCATTAGGATTGCAACTCCTGAGAGTCTTGTGAAGTTACTACGCTCCAGTAAAGGCATACGGCGAGTCAGTGTATGTACATCCTGTTTCAGAACATGTTCGCTGAACAATAACGTGTCTTACATCGGCAGGTGCGAGAAATCATGTATAACATGATTGAATATTGTAACAAGCAGAAAGCAGAGAAAATCAAAATACTATTGTGTCAAAGGCGGTTGCAATGGTAATTTACATTTGTGTATTATAATTAATTGGCTAACCTTTCATATCAGACATACAGCTCTATTTATTCTTCGTTCCTTACTGTACACCAGGATACAAATATTTCACTTTTCTATAAACAAGATAACGAGCGAATACAGCTCTGTCACTGCAGGTCAGTACACCTCAGAGCTCTGTCATGTATATTGTTCTCTATGCCTGTGATTTATTGTTTGAGTAACTCCAATATAACTTTGTTATATTAGCAATTACATTAGCAAAAGCATATGTAATCCTTTATTTGTGCAATTTAGGAAATGGCAAAAATCACAGTAATGTCTTTTCTGTGCTAAGTGCATTCCATACTTTCCTAATACATCAAATATAAAGTATTATTAATCTGTCTGTTTGAAAATATAATTTGCTTTATGATTTCTGGTGAGAGGTAGGAAAAGAAAGTGGTCCAGTAACGGATATTACTGTTGTAAACAAACTACTTAACCTACTGAACCTAAAACATTACAATTCCCGTTACTGTTGTGTTCCTGGGTGTAATCTAATTGCAGTAAAGGAAACAAAAGCGTAAAGCTTCTAAATTCAGTGGATAATAACTGTAAATTGCAGCATTTCATGTTTTAACTATCAGTATGTATTATATATATTGTGTATATAGCTTTGTGATTAATGTAAATAGTGACACATTGTTTTGAGTGAAATAAATTAGTGAATGCTGCAATACCAACAGTTCTATTTCAGTAGTATGCTGCTTTTACCTATTTTATAAACACTGGACGATGAATGAAATGGGTGAAATGATGCTCAAATGAACCCAGGGACCGTGGAGCTTAGAGTTACCCGATATTCATCTTTCAGGCTAGGGGAAAACCCAGGAACACACAGGCACACAGGTCCCACATAGAGCAGAGATGATGTCATCAAACCCTCAAGCGAATACAGGTTTGAGCATAGTTATAGTTCCCTTGTAAGTGAACTAGAATTGGCAACGATTTATTTGATGGCTTGTAGGGTCTTAGAAAAAACAAAGGGATTGTGGCCAAAGGGGGTAAAGAGGACAAGTTTAGTATCCTTTCAGATACTCCATACTATCTGCTGAGTGCTGGTTCGGCTCTAAAAAATCTTACCCCCATCTATACATGTTACTTGCATGTTACATGGACTTAATAAAGTAACAGAAACAGTGTGGGAACAGACTTCTGAAGTGAACACTTTGACCTTAAGTATTAAGAAGGCATTTCTGAAAGCACTTCCAGAGAATCATTTACCACCAGAACCAATTATTACGCACTGGTTAAAAGATTCTCTATTTCATTCAGATAACTTTTGTGCCATTGAAAAATTTGTTTGCGACCTAGAACCAAATGACTAGACCTAGAACCACTTTCATTCACCGTTTACAAGAAATATTTAAAAGTAAAACATTAGAGAAGGATTTAAATGTAATCAAAGCTTATTTCAAAATTCTGCCCCAGGCAACTGAGGAATTACAAAAGTGTGTTTTGCCCTTTTATGATGCCTTATTAATGCTTGAAAAAGTGAAAAATTGACTGAGATGTCCAAATGTAAAATATGCCAAAAAATCGGGTGAAAAGCTGTGCAGTGCTTTACAAAGAAATCCTGGTTTTTACATCTTGTGTTATGAAAACAAATACCTGCAAGGTGGCAGTGCTGACATTCTAGAGGAAATTTAACTAGATCTTGTTTCTTCTTACAAATATTGTTAATGCGATATCTGTGGACGTTAAGAGGTCATAACAACAAATGTCACAAATTTACTCCAGAACTCTTAGAAAAGATCATCATAATTTACTGCATAGTTTCACTTACAGCCCGCGATAGGACACAGTATAACTGCAAATGCTGAATATGAGCAAATTTACAAATTATGTATTTCAACTATATATTTTATAGTTTTAGTGCATACTTGACATATAAATCTTATGTCTAGTACTTACGTAGTGAGCACCACTCCTAAGTCTAAATATGTGCCACCATATTTGAACACACTCAAAAGCTGAGGTAGTACTCCAACAGACTCCAACTTGTTGTAGTGTCGGTTTTCCAGTGGAGTCTTGTGCGACAGTTGTTTCATGTTGACCTGCCATAACCTTATGTTCGGGTAGCTCTGGACGACCTTTCTCAACAGCGTGAAGTTCACATGCTCGTTGCAAGTGTACAACAAAAACACCTGTGGATACAGAAACACTGCCAAGTTATACAGAGTGCCTCAAATTGATGCATGCACTTTTTGAAACACTATTCCTCAACAACGAAATGAGATAGCAATACAATATTTATCGTCTACGATTCACAAGGCAATGAAAACACTTTCATCAGTTTACAAATATGGTGGGGCATATGTCATTCAATGAACATAAGTGAATACCTATTCAATTGGATTAAAGTTTAAATATTATAGTCCAAAATGATTTCCGAGTTTACCTACAGATGTTAGACACTAGCTATCTCCAGCGCGTCATGCATTTTCCAAATGCAGAGCAGATCAATCTATTATTACGGATCCTAAGCCGCAAAGCATAGCTGATGGTTTGAAAGTCCTGGGCCGTAGAATCTGTGAAGCCATACAATTTTATCATATTCCACCACTGTTTTCTCTGCTGTAATGCGCTAACATTTCACTACATTGTTTCCCTTCATATGGCGGAGCGTAGTAGTAACATTTGGGACTCGCATTCAGAAGGTCACCCACTGACCAACCAATATGACCAAAGCTTTCTCAGAGTTTTCCTTGAAGACTAGGAAAATACTATTCGACATTTAACTTTCTGTGACTTTGCTGTTCCTCCATATCATTTCAGTTACCTTTCAATCCGGTACTTTCAAAGTTGGAAGTGTCAGCAATGGGCGAAGGTGTTATCAGCGTAGAGGTAGCGTTGCAGTCAACTATGCAGCTGGGAAAGGTCCGTGTTGAGCCCGTGCTACTCCAGTACACATTAGGGACCTTCAAGCTGGATAACACCCCTAGCCCCCTTGTTCCAGCACTCCCATAGGGCTTCCGTAGGGGAGGGGATCCGTCTGCTTCAGCTGCCGTGGTGCGGGTGATGTGGACCCTTAGCACTCATGGTACTTCTGACGTTACTAGAGGAACCTCGGGCTGAACTGCTGAGCTCCTCCCGTAGGGGAGTTGTTCGGATTGGGTTGGAAGCGACGGGGCAGTGATTCCCGATACCCGTGGGAGATTGGGTACGTCTCCGGATGGGGTTGAGGGAAGCAATATATTCCCGCGTACTAGCCTGCACAGCTAGTAGGTGTGCTAGATCACCAGGCGGCCCTACCGAAATTGTTCGGTAGCCTTTGCCTTTGGGGTTGGCACGCGTAAGTGGCGTATCCACGTCCATCCCGTCTTGTGTTTTCGGACCAGATGGGGGGCTTGTTAGTCTCTAGGTCTTGCCCTATGGAAAGCCTCACGGAGGTGCCAGGCGCCCTTCGGGGACAGCTCGGTAACTCCCTGGTTTTGAGAGGGAGGTCGGCCTCACTTTGTGAAGGCTGCCCTCTCATAGGGCACTCCAATCACATCCGTTCCTCCCATAGAACATACAATAAACTGTCTGTACGTTCCGTGTGGAATGTCCCTAATCTGATCCAATGCAGTCCCTGTGAGTGATCAAGATGTACAACAACAAATCAAAATAGAGCCAATTCTGGTGAATTCGCTTCACATTTATGATGGCAATTTCAGTTGCGCATACCCAGGTTATTGAAAGGGGCTTTCGCCACTATTTTGTATAAAATAAAACGTCCTGAAAAGGGTGACTGAGAACATTCCAGGCTCTGCAAGTGTCCTGGTGACCAGTACAAATTTAAACGAGTGTATAATTGAAATGAATTATGTTCTGAACTGTATGTCATGCTGGTTTAAAGCAAACAAATTATCTGTGAATCTAGACAAAACAAAAATGGTCAAATTTACAACCTGTCGTACATCACATACTGAAATAGAAATCGGGATTAATGATATGTTATCAGAAGAAATTGACAGCATAAAATTTCTGGGCCTTCAAGTGGACAGATGTTTAGATTGTAAAGCACACATAAATTATATCTAACCTAAACTCAGCTCTGCCTGTTATGCTATCCGAGAGCTGGTTAATGTGAGTTCTATTGACACACTTAAATTAGTATATTATGCATACTTCAACTCTATTATGGAATATGGAATATTATTTTGGGGCAACTCAGTAGAAAGTAAAAAAATATTTCTTATGCAAAAGAAGGTTATAAGAATCATTACTAACACCCACACCAGATGCTCCTGTAAAGATCTTTTTACAAGATTGAAGATATTAACGTTTCCTTGCATGTATATATTCTCGATCCTAAAATTCTTTGTATGCAATCGTGCCTTATTTGCAACAAATAATGTAATTCACAAAATAAACACTAGACAAAAGTATAATATCCATTATCCCAGTGCTAAACTTTCTTGCTTTCAGAAAGGTGTGTATTATGAAACTATCAAAATATTTGGCGCACTTCCTAATGTTCTTAAAGAAAAAGTTGATAATTTCGGTGCTTTTAAAAAAGCTGTTAGAGAGTACCTTTGCTCAAAATCATTTTATTCTGTACAAGATTATCTGAATGACAAAGGGGCTTACATGACAATCTAGTCAACATGGCGGCGTATAGTATATTAACGCGAAGCAAGATGCAGGAAAAATTAGAAAATTCAAGTTTCAATATAAATATGGTTGAAAAGCAGAATGACAACGTGCAAAAGAAGTGCAAGGAAAGATGTGAAAATGAAGGTAACATTAAAATCGCCACAGAAATCATGAAAACAAAATATAACGGAAACCAAGCTGGACCACCAAAACAAAGCCTAAAAACACGTGACGAGGATACAATAACATCGCTTCAGCTGGTGATAGATATCCTAAACAAAGATCTAAAAAGAGCAAGAGAAGAAATTGCCTCCTTAAAACTAGAAAAAGAAGGTGAAAAAGAACAAATAAGGCTATTAAAAATGGAAAATGAAGGGCTAAAGAGTCAAAAAGGGAACTTGATGAAATCGCGGGACATAACTTCAAACGGTATCATCTTGAAAAACAGTTTTGAACTATTTGATCAACTAGAGGAAGAAAAATCTTCCCAAAACGTGGAATCAAGCAAAGAAACTTCCTGGAAAAATTCGCGGTATAAATGGAGAAACAAACAAATACCACAACAGAAGATACAGGATAAAGAGAGAAGCAAGAAGGAAGAGAAGAGAGAAGAAAGAAAAAGTATACTAGTGTGTGGTGACTCAATGATAAAAAACGTAGTGTTAAGCAGAAATGATACAACAGTGAAAGTGTTTAGGGGTGTGAAAGCTGAATAGATGACAAACCTACTTGACAAAGAAGAAAGCAAGGACAAAATAAACACATTAGTGCTACATGTAGGCACAAATGACATCTACAAGTCCTGGGGACCAGATGATGTCATGGGTGAAGTGTATAGTGTGATAAGACATGCAAAAAAGTGCTTCCCATCTGCAACTGTAGTTGTAAATGGTATAGTAAGAAGAAGAGATGTAGGCAAGAGATACATAGATGACATAAATGAGAGAATACGTTGGGCTTGTGATGCCCTCAAAGCAGTTTTTGTAGATGTAAATAAATGTTTGGATGATAGTTGTCTAGGAAGGGATGGCCTTCATTTAAATAGGAAGGGATCTCTTATATTAGGAAAAGTAATACAAGATACTTTAAACATAATATTCTCATGCAAGGGAAACTGAAAGTGGTTTTAGGTGATGACAAAAGAGACCCCTTAAGAAAAATTGAAGAAAGGAAATCTTTTGACAAAACAGGGAAACAAAACCCTGAAAATGTTATTGTAGAATGTAATTTTCATAACAGTGTAAAGATAAACAAAGGTGGATTAAAACAAAAGGACAGTAATATAAAAATATTACATCAAAATTGTCAGTATACAAGTAATAAACGAACGTCTATAGAACTAAGTAGATCACTTAAAATATTTCATCAAAATTTTCAATGTTTAAGGAATAAAAAAGCCAATTTAGAAACATTGCTGCATGACCACAGGGATTTAGATGTAATCTGTATCTCTGAGCACTGGTTAAATGAAAACGAAATTGAATTTTTCACAATACCTAATTTTACTTTAATAACTGAATTCTGTAGGAAAACTATAAAGCATGGAGGTACATGTATATATGTAAATTCCAATATAGTGGCTAAACCTTGCACATATTTCCCAGATTTAAATATTGAAGGAAAATTTGAATCTTGCACAGTAGAATTAACACATTTTAATTTATTATTTACTTGTATATATATATAGGCCCCCTAACAGTAGCCTTGACCTGCTTATTGACTGCTTGGAAATAATAAATCAAACAGCATTAAACAAAGGAAAGAAACATGTAATCATAGGTGATCTAAATGTAAACTTTCTAGATAGCACACCAAAACCAGAGCTAATGTGAATGCTAAATTCTTTTGGAATGGAGCCAGTAGTATTTGTGCCCACTAGAGTAACACCACATTGTCAAACAGCACTAGACCAAATTATTATAAACAAAAACCTATGGGAATATAGCTTGCAGGTAATTGAAACAGGATTTTCAGACCACTTAGCCCAGATTATAAGTATTAAAAGCAAAATCAGATGTGGTTACCAAACAAAAAGCTTGGCTATAAATACATAAGGATGATCAAAGAAAATAACTTAGATTATTTAAATTACTTACTACAAAAACAGTCATGGGATCTAGTATACCAATACCACTCAGTAGATGATGCATATGAGTTTTTTAATACATTCAATTATTGCTTTCAAACAGCATTACCAAAAACAAGAGTGCCAATTCGGCAACCAAAAAACAGATGGATAACACCTGGTATTATAAATTCAAGTCACAGAATGAAATTTCTTAGTAGAATCATAAAAGCTGGAAATGTGTCGGAACAATTCAAAACCTACTATAAAAAATACAAACATATATATACCAAAGTATTGGTTGAAGCAAAAAAAGCTGCATAATGCAAGGTTTATACATGAATCACAAAATAAATCATAAGCCATGTGGACCTTAATTAAACGAGAAATTAAACAAGATAATATCCCTGAGAATATACACCTTAGACACAATGGAACTAAAATAAGTGACCCAAAACAAGTAGCCAATCTTTTTAATAACTATTACACAAATATAGTTCAGAATAGTTTGATAGCCTAAAGAAAAATTTCCCACAGCCAAATAGATATCCAAAACAATGCAATAGTATGTATTTAACCCCAGTCACAGAAATGGAGCTGGAAAGCATAATCAAGGGTTTGAAATGTAAATCATCTTGTGGTATTGATGAAATTCCTGACAGTGTTATAAAGAACTGCTACCAAAATTTAATAAAACCCCTATGTTACATAATAAACCTCTCACTATCAACGGGTGAATTTCCAGAAAAATTGAAGGTGGCTAAGGTGAAACCTCTCTTTAAGAAGGGGGAAGAATTTGATGTAGGTAACTATAGACCTGTATCACTACTATCCGTTTTTTCAAAATTAATAGAAAAAGTAATGTACGTCAGACTTGCATCATTCCTCGATAAACACAGTATAATAACAAACAACATGGATTTCGTAAAGACAAGTCAATAAACACAGCAATAGCAGATTTTGTTAAACGTATATATGAATCTATGGATAAAAAAGAAGAAAATATTGGTATATTTTTAGATTTGCCAAAGGCATTCGACTTAGTAGACCACAAAATTTTATTGGAAAAACTAGCTGTTATCGGTATACGTGGAACAGTGAACAAGTGGTTTAAAGAATATTTAACATCCCGACAACAGATGGTAGAAATCACTTATACACATGTAAATACAAATGAAATTACAACATATTTATCATCTATGGCAGCAATAAAATATGGTGCAAGGTTCAATTCTTGGACCTGTTTTATTTCTGATATATATAAATGATCTAGAGTGTTCCTTAAAAAATAGTTATCCAACATTATTTGCTGATGATGCAAACATATATTTCTGGTTACAACTTGAGATCCTTAAAATTTAAGATAGAACAGACAATGTCTGAATTGCTAAACTGGTTCAACATTAATAGATTATTAATAAATACAGAAAAAACAACAGCAATAGCTTTTCATCATAAACAAAATACACTTGCCAGTCATCCCTTTATAGAGTTCCAGGGCAAACATATCTCATACACAGATAGTACACAATTTCTAGGGGTATGGGTGGATAATAATTTAAAGTGGTCGGCTCACATTCAAAAACTATCTCAAAAACTGAGTAAAATAATTTCTGCCGTCACAGTCATTTCAAAAATCATGGACTTGAAATCGGTCATATCTTTATATCATGCATATTTTCAATCTGTTCTTAGCTTTGGAATATTATTTTGGGGTAATTCAACAGGAGCAAAATCTATTTTTAAAATGCAAAAAACGGGCAATTAGGATAATACTACATGTTAATAAAAGAACCAGTTGTAGGCCACTATTTAAGGAATTAAATATATTGCCCCTCCCCTGTATTTACATATATGAAACATTATGCTACATAAAAAATAATCTCAGTATGTACACAACAAACACACAGATACATTCTCATGATACCAGAAGAAAAGATAACCTTCATGTAATCACACATAGCACTAGTTCTTTTGAAAAAAGTTTTGTATATACTGGCCTCCAGCTTTATAATAAATTACCCAATTATCTGAAGCAAATAACTGCACTGCATCGATTTAGAATTTGTCTCAAACAACTTTTCACTCCATTGTTTTTATAGCATAAAAGAATATTATGATTACTTTGACAATTAATTTTGTTAACGTTAATGATGTTAATGTTTTATAGTATAGGTGAATTGTTTGAATATGTTAACTACAAGTGAACTATTATTATTATTATTATTATTATTATACTGTACATACAGTTGAATTTTCATTCCAAACTTGTGTTGTATATATGTATATTGTATAATTTTTAGTTATAAGTACTTGACGTGTCCTATATCATGTAATATGATCAAAAGGATGAATAAAAACTAACTATACTGGTAATGCTTCTGTAGCTCTATAAGTAGTATTTAACTATTCCAATGACAAATCATTACTTATAAATATTTGATGCAAGCTGAAAGTTTATTTTTAATGTATATGTATTTAATAAATAACAAGAATGGTATCCATTGCAAAAAGGTTGAGACGTACTGGCATAAGCCAAGTGAAAGCTGGTTTAAAAAGTGTTTCATTTTGTATCATATATAATTATACCTGCTTTGTTTTCCATATTGTTGTTCATATTGCCTGTGTACTATAATATTAGTCTT
This sequence comes from Mantis religiosa, assembly GCA_030765055.1. NCBI lineage: Eukaryota > Metazoa > Arthropoda > Insecta > Mantodea > Mantidae > Mantis > Mantis religiosa. The sequence goes on from CM060950.1 coordinate 413,239,306, forward strand.
ATGTTAATTTTTGTACATATATACGCTATTAAACTTCATACCTCTGGACATGTTCAATGTTCACAGCCTTTTCTGCCTACAAGTGAACCTACTGAACGCAAATCAATATAATCTAATCATCGACTCCAAACACACTCCTAAGCTAATTATTGTTCTCATTCGGTTTTATCACCGTACTAATTTCGGGAACGAGTACTAAAGAAATTACCTGAAGAATATTTCGGTTACCACCGTTAACAGTCACAAGAATCCGATAAACATTCGTAGTTCTACACAAAACCTCATAATGATACTGCACTTGCTGCCTCTCGCTTCACACTGCAGAGCTGCCAACATATGAATAACAAAGCCGCTATTCTGGTTAACAGCAGTTTCCACTGTTTTGTAGCATTTCAAAAAGTAGCTTTCAAATCTTTCATTACGCTTTGTAACCAGCTATTAAGTTCATGAGTTTAATTATAAATCACTGGCCATACCAAAGCAAGCTCGCTTTGCTCGCGCGCGTTTCTTCGTCTGTTTATTTTGTTTTACGTCACCCAACGTACGAAAGTGAAGCAGATGTGTAAAAAATACGACTCATCTAAAATTTAATAATCCAACGTTAGGTTATATCGGACTATGATTCAGATTATCTCAGCTGGGTTCATTGCAAATCCTGTGAAACGATTCTCGTAATTACGTACGCAGTATTCCACCAATGAGTTAGGAGAGTACTTGTGTGTTGAAAACGAAAACGAGAAGGGGAGGGCTGGAGGTCACTTGACTCACGATGCCATTTTATTTTGCGTCGCTTTAAGTTGAATCACTTTACGTTAAGTTCGTCATACTTACGGCTTAAATAGGATATTGCAAATGCTTATCCACTTATGAACGCGATATTTAAATACAAACGATAAGATGTTTAAGACTGACATTAAAAATGTATAAGTGGACACCGTAATAAATAATTACAAGTCTGGTAGATGCAGAAACTATGTAGGTCTAAAACACAATTTCTGTGGAATAATAACTATCCCACAACATTATTTTGCTACGCGGTATTACAAAAAGCAGTTTTCGCCTTCCTCGTGGAATGTGTTTCAATTTCCAATTCTTATTTTTCCTTTTTCTTTCCAGTGTCCTCGTTGCTACTAAGGGCTTATACAAATAGTTCAAGCTGTTTTCCACGTTGTAAGAAAATAATTCCCTGCTGCCTCATCTGCAGCTATTTTCAGACAAACACCTCTCAGCAGTAATGTAACGAGAATTGACAGCATACTTTTTATGTGAATGTTCTGCTTATCTCAGTCTCGTTTTAATTCTATTACCAAATTTGCTTCAAACTCCTCCTGCGTGAAAATTTCAACTGTACATACAACAGTTCGTAAGCTATTTGATGTTCTGAACTGTCCAGTTTTCACTGTCGCGTTACCAAGTACTCATCATCAGTTCGCTAATGTGAAGCAGTTCAATATTTCACTACCACTTCACTAAGTTCTCAATACCAATTCGCTGATGTGAACTATTTCACATTTGCACTGTCACTTCACTAAGTTCGCAATGTCAGTTTGCTAATGTGAAGCAGTTCAATTGTTCACTACCACTTCACTAAGTTCTCAATATCAATTCGCTGATGTGAATTATTTCACATTTGCAGTGTCACATCAATTAGATGTCATTTTCAATTCGCTGATGTGAACTACTTCACATTTACACTGTCATTACACTAAGTTCTTAATATCAATTTGCTAATGTGAAGTAGTTCAATTTTTCACTGCCACTTCACTAAGTTCTCAATGTCAATTCGCTTATGTGAACTATTTCACATATGCACTGTCACTTCACTAAGTTCTAAATGTCAGTTTGCTAATGTGAAGTAGTTCAATTGTTCACTACCACTTCACTAAGTTCTCGATATCAATTCGCTATATAAAATATTTCACATATGCACTGTCACTTCACTAAGTTCTCAATGTCAGTTTGCTAATGTGAAGTAGTTCAATTGTTCACTACCACTTCACTAAGTTCTCGATATCAATTCGCTATATAAAATATTTCACATTTGCAGTGTCACATCAATAAGTTCCCATTGTCACTTCTCTGATGTGAACTGCTTCACATTTACACAGTCACTTCACCATTTTCTCAGTGTCAATTTGCTAACATGAAGTAGTTCCGTTTTTCACTGTCACTTCACTAAGTTCTCAATGTAAATTCACTAATGTGATATAACCATAATTTCACTGTCAGTTTACTTTCTTCGTGATGTGGTAGCATAACGGAATACGCACTTCATAGCTTCTTTTTCCGCATGGAAAGAGCACCGTGATCGATGGTGTTTAACTGTGCTTAAAACTAACAACCCCGTATCAATAGATTTACTTGCATGTTCCTGCGTAATACCGGTACACCGGTGGTACTTTTTTCTATTAGTTAACGCACTTCAACGTAAGTCATATCGGACCACGAATGAAATGGCACAAAGGGTACTCAAATGAGCTCAGAGCTTACAGCTACCCGACATTCACCTTTCAGGATAAAGGAAAGTCGCGAAAAAAGCTTTATCCGGATAACTCGCCTTGATGGAGATTCGAACTTGGAACCTCTTGGATATGAAACGTTCTTCTTAGGACTGGGCTTGGTAGATGTACTCACCGGCTTAGCTACAACTGCACTATGTATAAGTACCCGACCTAGCAACAGAAGGCTCACGAATACGCAAGAACTTTCGGGCTTCCAAGAAGGACACCCTCTCTCTTACCCGGATCTCTCGGATCCCCCTTTCCTCCATAAAATGGGGGTATTCTCTTGAGTTCGATGAGTGATTACCTCTGCAGTAGACAGGTTCCAGGTGAAGTACATACATCATTATGCTTGACTTCCCCACAGTCAACGCAAGTAGCAACTCCATTACAACAACTCGTGTGGCCAAAGCGCTGGCATTTATAACACCTCAGTGGTTTATTTATTTATTGTTATCTGAAAAGGTTCCCAGAGCCATAGCTCATGCTAGGGAACAGTACAAAAATATATAAAATTATGGCAAACGGCCCTTAACAATACTTATATTACATTTTCATAGTAGGAATGAATTACCGTACAAGAATAACATATATGAAACATACAAAGATACAGACATTCACTATAACTCAGGAAATAATAGTAACAAAGAACTTAACAGCAAAATAGAAGCTACATATTCTATGGGACATTAATCCATATTAATTTTTAAACAGTTCAACTTTCAAACCAGCTATAAATGTGTAACACTTTATCAGCTATCAATATATGCCTTCAGTAAATTTTCAGCAACTTTCCTTTTAAAATCTTTTATGTTCCTGCAGCCTTTCAGTTCCAGTGGTAGCGCATTATATAAGTTGATAACGTGTGAGGTTAAGCTGTTCAGGCCATAAGTAGAAGTGTTCACTGTTGGTTTTGTTAAGTTTCCTTTATTTCTTGTATTATATATGTGAGGAGCTTTCAAATGTTAGATTGGACTTTAGAAGATTATTTTTTATTTTGTGGAGATATATTATCAAGGACAACTCTATGTTTATTTGTAATGGTAAAATGTTAGTTACATGGTAGAGTGTTTTTGTGTTTGTTCTAAAGGGTAGATTGTAGATTATTTTCAAGGCACGATTTTGAAGTACTTCGAGGTCATGAATTAAATATTTAATAGAGTTACCCCATAAGATGTTTAAGTAATACAAATGAGATTGAATTAAAGCATGGTAGATACTTCGTAAATGATTTACCCTGAATCCTTTGAATTTCAGCCTGTGAATTACAGCTAACACAGGAAGAACCTTATTTTTTACATGCATGATATGGTCCTTCCATGTGAACGTACTGTCTAGAATCAAACCTAGATATGTGATTTTTGTTACTCTTTCAATCACTGCGTTATCAACATGTATCTTGTTATTTACTACTGGTACGTATGATCTTTTATGAAATAACATATATTTTGTTTTACAGACATTTAATGTTAACTTATTGCCCTTAAACCAGCTATTCAATGCATTCAGGTCTTGCTGTATGTCATATATCAGCTGGTGCTCAGAGTTATCTATATATAACTTGGGTATATACTACCTCACTTCAATAGCTTCAACCCTTTGCGGGAGATCTACCCGATCAAAGGTAAGAAACAGGGTACGAGTGGACACCAGTTCACCTCGTTCTTTGCGGTGGACACGATATACATTGGTCACACCTTGTTCCACCAGGTTTCCCTGAATCTCTTCATTGGACATACCGACCAATGCGCTCGTGTTTATCACACCGCGCGAGGAGTTACGCTCCACATGCACCGGATAGCTCGCAAGCATATTGGCCTTCATTATTTTCGCAGCCTTTGTTGCTGAAATAGCTTTGACCAGGATCGTGCCATTGCGAGGTCGAATACATGACTTTACAGGAGCAGCAATATTATCTAAACCCTTCTAGATAGTACATAGATTTACTGAATTAAATTTACGGCCTTCCACAGTTCTGTTAATGTTCAAGTAGCCAGGACCATTGAACTGCACCACTTCTTTTCCACTGCTCTTTGTAGTTTTATTTGGCATGGCAACAATATCCTCCAATTCACCTCAGGGTCTCAAATCAGGTACCTACACACAGCAGTAAAGCACGGCGGTGCTGATATGATCTTGGCAATTGGGGGCTTTGTTAATAAACAAACCAATTTCATTTCTCTGGGGAATCGAGCACAGAACCTCAAACCTCATGCACTAGCACCACTCACTGCACGGTCACGAAAGTCGTCGAAAACTGCCTCGGAGAAGAGAACTTTCTGTCCCGCCACAAACGACCTCGTAATACAACGGTTAACAGGTTTATTTATATACAAGCTGGAATTTTCCTCGGAACGCTCTAGAATTTTCTGTAGGAGGGGGAAAATTCCAGAAAAATCCCTTGATAACACTTCTGGTGTATACGGTAGCTGACAACATGTTATTTCTTCCTCAGTTAGTTGGTCGGTCGATGGGTTGGAACCTTCTGCTTATAACGGAAGCCCATAGCTGTGTCACAGTATGTACAGACAAGCCCATTTCAATTTATGAGAGCACTACACCCCACTTAGCTAACCTCATAACCCTCAGGAAATCCTAGATATGAACGAGTGGAGTATTCCTTGTATAAAAAGATGGTGTAGATTGCAATAAAAATTATGGCGATTGTGGGATAGTGGTGATGAGGGCTAAGCAAGTAGAAAAAAAGTTGGCGTACCTTGGATTCCAAGTTGACAGCAGCTGCGGCTTCCACAGAACAGATCTGGCGCGCTGTCAAGTTTCTATGTTCAGTGTGAGACATAAGGCACGTGGTTTCCAAGAAGAGGATGTGGTTTTCCTCGCTGACTGGTTCCTCGAACACATCCTCGTCTACATACGCTTCAAGTGTGGTTTCTGGAGTATTTAGGGTGACATCCAGGTCACCACTGCCGAAGATGTGTCGCAAGATGGCCTGCTCATCTCTCCCAGACGAGGCCGGATAGTCTAGCTGATACAGCCACCATACTGCCAGAAACCCCGTTATACCCACGGACAGCAAGGCCAGGGTGCCTGCCCCGCGTTTCATGGGAGAGTTTCCCGCACCTGCAACAAAAAGCGTCAACTGTTCTCAGACAGCATATGCGAAAGTTACCTAGGAAAATGTTTGGCACTAAATTTTTTTTGTGTTCGCGGGTTAATTTATTGAGCAAAAGTATACAGATTGCACTCCAGATATACCCTGCCTATGTCTTTGCGCTTTTGCTATCGTTCTGGAAGCTTCCTTATTTGCTTACTATTAGGGGAAACGGAATGGGCTTCAGAAAAACTTTTTTTTGTAAATTTTATATGCATCTTCTGGAGGTTAGATCATGGTGCGACGTCCTCTATGCCAGGTATAAACCCAGCGGGATGGCTCAGGCATTAAGGGATGCTGTGGGCCGTTTTCACGCTGTCGCGGGTTCAATACTCACGGCCGTTTGTTCTGATCTTCGGTGTTTATGTTTTTTCTTTCAGGTCACCAGGTGAAGTCTGTCAAGGATATTCACCTTAGATTCCGCGTTTCACGCCCTTTCATTTCATTCTCCTTATTTGTTCTTTGCAGGTAGCAAGAGTTAGCGACGTCGCAGGTGAGCTTCTCTACGGTGGTACTTGCGCTCTGGAAATACGGTGCTCGGCTGAGGGGAAGTGCTGCAGTCGACCGACCCCCCGTAGGGGAGGGGATCCGTCCCCTTCAGTTGCCGTGGTGCGGGCGCTGCGGACCCTTAGCACTCGTGGTACCTCTGACGTTACTAGAGGAACATCGGGCCGAACATTCAAGCCCCTCCTTGATAGGGAGTTGTTCGGAGTGGATTGGACTCGAGGAGGCAGTTGTTCCCGATACCCGTGGGAGATCGGGTACGTCTCTGGACGGGGTTGAGGGAAGCCATTAATATTCCCGCGTACTAGCCAGCCTAGCTAGTAGAAGGTGTGCTAGATCACCAGGCAGCCCCACCGAGGTTGATTGGTAGCCTTCCCATTTTGGTGTTGAGTCCACAGGACCAGATGGGGAGGGCTTGTTAGTCTCTAGGTCTTGCCCTATGGAAAGAGACTCGGAGGCGCCGGGCGCCCTTTCGGGACAGCTCGGTAACTTCCTGGTCGAAGGAGGCCTGGGTCTTGGTCCTACGGGACCAGGACTAATGGGAATAGATCCTCTGGCATGAATTAAGTCGGCCGACCGCTCTTCCAGGGGGACTGATCGATCAGCCGGGGCTGGCTGGTGGCGGATTCTCTACGATGACCTGGAACTCCGTCGGGCTGAAGAACTTGCCTACATCTGTTAGGGACCCACCGTGGTAGTGGTGCCGCCTGTAGGGTACCTTCATCTCATCCTTTCTCCTGGGGTCTCAAGCACAATAAGGCATCGGCTGAAGTGCTGGAATGTGATGACGAAACAGGCCCCACGTATTGGAGAGCCGTATGTCACATCCCAGGAGGGAGTGTCACTAGAGGATACCTGGCGTAACGTAATACACCTCTATCGGAGCAGTGGCATAATGCGATTCTTAGCTTTCAAAAGCTAGATATAAATATTTATTAATATATAGTGTGTACATTGAGAGCAAAAGGGATCAGGAGATCCATTCATTTTTATTCACACAGCAGAGGTTTAGACCAAATGCAAAATGTTTAAATTGAGAAGTATGAACACATCGTTTAAAACCTTGTATTATAAATAAACAAATATTCAACACTTCCAGTTTTTACAATAAGCCTTCCTTCAATTAACCTTGTTTTAGTAATAGGAGCCTGAGGTACATAAATGCATGCTTTTAAATAATATAAATTCATCTATTAATACAGTTCTCAATAGAACTGTTTGGTACGTAATATTTATTCTGATCTGTGCAACCCGCAGTTTATAGTCTACTGTGAAGACATTGACCCTTTTAGCATAAAAGCCATTTTTGCAGCTCTGCTCTTCTATTCCGTACTCTAGTCACCCAGCATTAATACTTACAGTACTGAATGAGGACCAAGAAGTTGCGAAAAGCTTAAATAAACTGTTTTTCATGCATATAATACTAACAAGGTGATAAACGAATGCTTTCGTAAAGGGCGCCAGAGAGTACGTGGCAGCTGGCGGAGTGGGTTAGCTTACTGGAATGAGTTGACACGAAGGCTAGGTTCGAAATGACGTAACATAGTTTCGTTTTTTCTTCCTTTCTCCCAATCTTTATTGCCTGTATTTTAGTTACTAATTTGTTTAGTGTTGCTATTAGTTCACTTGTGAACCAAAGACACAAGAATTACATTCCAATAATTAGGGGCCTACAGGGATTTGTGCGCCATGTAAGTTGGGTCGAACTCACCCTAACGGCAGGTAGTTGAAGCCCTTGACCTTTAAACGGTAACCATGGACTATCTTTTATTAGGAGTCATTTTAGCTTTGTGGCCCTTATCTCTACTGCATATGTGTTGTAAACCATGTTCCGCAGTTGGCTTTCATTTTTAGCAGAATGTCGGTGACATTAAATCTATTAGTTTTTGTTTCATGCTTATATCTTATGTTTCACTTTGCCTTTGTAAAATGCTTGAAACTTGGTTCAATGGTTCAAGCAAAATATCCGCCATAATAAAATATCTACTAGGAACTACGCATTTATAACAATCTGCCAGTGGAAAACATGGCTATTATTGTATTTTGTAAACAATTATAATGTTATAAAAGTGTTATTTGTATTATAATATCAAATTATAGGTCCCAAGAGATAAAACAAAGGGTAATAAATTTTTCAGGTAATCACGGAGGATTTGAACCAAGTTGAACGGGCAGACCGGTGAAGTAACCTGTATGGTACCATTTAGCCGACGCTAAGCTGAGACTGAAGGTTCCTATACGGATTAAATAACCGCGGACCTAAGACCCACCTCGAATCTTTACACGCTTTCTACAGTCCCATACAGTGTTAAAGGGCTCGTTTTTTGTAGTTTTAACACAAAAACAAGAACTGCATCCGCCATTACAACTACTGTATGAGTTAAAAACTGCCGTAATTTGTGACAGAAGCGAAAACTGTCTACCTAATTCTTAGCATCTTTTGATATGGCTGTACAACGAAAACACGTGCTGTCTAAAGATTTAAATCCAATTGGTCCCACTGTGCAGATCTGCCATTTTGTATTCCAATGTTATTGTCAACTGATGCATGTGATAGGTTGTTCCTTCAGGGGTCCGTAGGGGAGGGGATTCGTCCACTTCAGCTGCCGTGGTGCGGGCGCTGCGGACCCTTAGCACTCGTGGTACCTCTGACGTTACTAGAGGAACCTCGGACCGAACTTCGGAGCCCCTCCCGTCGGTGAGCTGTTCGGATTGGGTTGGACTCGAGGGGGCAGTGTGTTCCCGACACCCACGGGGAATTGGGTACCTCCGGCCAGGCTACGGCCATCCGGAGGGGGTAGAGGGTCGCCTCATAATTCCCGGGTAATAGTCTTCAGAGCTAGTAGAAGGTGTGCTAGATCACCAGGTGGCCCCACCGAGGTTTTCGGTAGTCTTCCCTGCGGGGTTGACACGCGTAAGTGGCGTATCCACTTCCATCCCGTCTTGACGTTGTGCTCAGCGGGGGGAGGTGGGCTTTTTAGACTCAATGTATTGCCCAATGGAAAGAGCCCCGGAGTATCCATCGTCTCCCGGGTAGAAGGAGGCCAAGGTCCTTGGTCCTACGGATCCATGACTAATGGGAGTAGAGCCTCTGCATATAACTGTTCCTTCAGGGGCGTATTTAAAGGTGTCTCCGAATGCACGTCAAAGAATAAAAGTTTGTATACTCTCTAAAACTTATTACTGCAGCTTTCTTATCTGGGTATGATGTTTTTAGAATCGACATACATCGTATTTGCTTTCTGTCCCTTACTGCACTTATGCACTGAGTTATCTAACCGTTCTCTATAAACTGTTCTACAAATAATCCATTAGGAGACATTCAAGAATGGCGTAAGTCACATATGTTGCTTAGCATGTTGCATAAATTCAAAAATAAATAGGGGCAGGTGACTCACCTGGTATATATATATATACACACACATCTTTGACAGAAAAATATGAGCAGACTCTGGAAAGGTATATATTTCTAAGTCCGTCCACATAGTATCCATGGCGGGTTTACAATAGTGTCATGGAACACGTCTCTTGAGCTTCCACCTACTGAATCCTCTCATAATTGAGTCTCAGTTACTAAAGTGCACTGATAGCCGAGCGGTAGTAGACAAATATGTAGGAGCTACACCTACAAAGGTTCGAATCCCGGACATCATTTTGATTTTTTTTATTGCAGAAATACAAAACGTGTATTACGCACATTGTAATATAACTTCCAGTTGCTAACGTTTACTTGATTTTATGGCATTTATGCTCACACATAACAACTGAAACACTCTACTCAGTTTTTAAGCTGCATGAAATTAATATTTTATTCCTATATGGAAAGTCAAATAAACATGGAAATTAACTTAGTATTGGGTGTGTAAACCCTCTGCTTTTAATACTGTCCTCATTCATGGGGCATGGATAAGAACCAGGGCTAGAAAGTTCGTACCGTTCGCCGCTCCCTATGCAAGTTGCGACCGACCCTCTCCCGGCATCCAAACAAGTCATAGATAAGAAACGCACAGCGGAGAGGCATTGAAACCGTTTGCCCAGAGAACAAAAATGACTTACGAGGCATTCGTTAATGCACATTTATTTAGATCATTTTGTACACTATACAAATTCTTGTATAGTACATACGGGCCTTTATTTATAGATAGTCAACACGAAAAATTCAATGCCACGGCCGGGATTTGAACCACGGATCTCCTAGTGGTCTATCTATCTATCCCCCTAGTGGTTTATCGGGGAAATATAGGAGTCAAATGGAGAATTTAATGTCAGGACGGCAAGCTGGCCATGGTAGCTCAATGGGTTAGAGCGACTGAACGAAAACCAGGAGATCCGTGGTCCAAATCCCGGCCGTGACATTGAATATTTCATGATAACTTTATCTATCAAAAAACCTTAGCCTATATACGGCTAGTGTGAAGAAATGATTAATTTCCATCAATTAACATACGGGCTTATCTGTGGCTGATTTCATTACTTAAATAGGCACATTGTGGCAACACCTAAGCAATTATAACGCGGGTTGTAATATCTCCTGATCTAATGTAAAATAATAAAACTAATTTCTTAAATATCTGAAGATTCTTACTAGACAAAATATCAAAGCAGGGAATTTACTATAAGATTTACTCATCTGCGGCCATGTATTACTAAACACAATATTGTACCTCAGAAGCCTTTCAAATGAAACACTCATTTTACGTCTCGTCAAACAAGATTTATACTGCCAGTTACAGATATGTTTTCCAAAGGGTTGTTTGCGATTACAGTTTCATACACGTATATTTCTACATAAGCACACCAATTGCGGTTGCCGTCCAGCCGCTCTAACCCTTGAGCTACTATGGCCAACGTGCCGACAGGACATTAAATTCTCCAACGTACTCGTGTTTTTTTTTCGGTAAACCACTTAGGAGTTCTCATAAACACATGAGACAACTACCTTAATGGTGACTTACTATGCTGTAAGTACTTTAAGGCCCGGGCTTTATAGTTCCGACCACTATTAGGTCAATTAATGGAGATAAATTGTTCTTTCACACTGGCCGTGTGTAGGCTAAAATATGGAAGGATAGAGTCAGACTGAAAATTTCAATGCCATAGCCGGGATTTGAACCACGGATCTTCTGGTTGCCGTTCAGCTGCTCTAACCATTGAGCTACTATGGCCAGCATGCCGACAGGACATTAAATTCTCCAACTGACTCGTGTTTTTTTTCCGGTAAACCACTTAGGAGTTCTCATAAACACATGAGACAACTACCTTAATGGCGACTTACTATGCTGTAAGTACTTTAAGGCCCGGGCTTTATAGTTAACCACTATTAGGTCAATTAATGGAGATTAATTGTTCTTTCACACTGGCCGTGTGTAGGCTAAAGTACGGTTTTACCGCTCGACTACCATGCGTACGGCCAAGCCGCAAGGCAACTCCCTATGTATCACATAGCTTCGAAATAAAGCCAGAGCGATATTAAAGCGTATATTTAAAAAATTAATTGTTGTCACACTAGCTCTGTGTAGACAAAGCATGGAAAAATAGAGTCGGACTGAAAACTCAATGCCAAAGACGGGATTCAAATCATTGATGTCTTCTGTTTGACTCAGCCTTTCCAAAGCGTAGATATATTGTCAACGCAGCGTCATCGAATGCTTCCGATTTTCTCCGAATCGAACATTTTTGTGGCCCGCCTCGGTAGCGTGGTGACAGCGTGTCTGCTTCATATTCAAGAGCTCCCGAGTTCGAATATCGGTTAGGGTGAGTTACATGGATAAGGTTTTTCCGGGGTTTTCCTTTATCCTCAAAGACGAATGTTGGGTAGCTCTAAGCTCTTTGGACCCTGGGCTCATTTGAGCATCAATTCACCCATTCCATTCATCGTCCGATATGACTTAACACTGGAGAACGTAAATTACAAAAAAAAAAAAAAAAAAAAAAAAAAATCGAACTTTTGTTTCTGGTAGCTGCTCATTTTTTGTAACATTTTAGACAACATTTTATATACGAGTAGTTTTAACTTTGTTAAAACTTATTTGTATTTTAGTTAATTGATGGACATTAATCATTTCTTCACACCAGCCATACATAGGCTAAGGTTTTTTTTTCTTTTGATAGATAGTCAACATGAAAAATGTAATGCCATGGCCGGGATTTGAACTACGGATCTCGAATGCGAGATCCCCTAGTGGTCTAAGGGGAAATATACGAGTCAAATGGAGAATTAAATGTCATGACGACAAGTTGGCCATGGTAGCTCAATGGGTTAGAGTGACTCGACCGAAACCAGGAGATCCGTGGTTCAAATCCCGGCCATGGTATTGAATTCTTCATGTTGATTCTATCTATAAAACAAACATATGTATTGTTTACCATTTAAATGATGTAGGTGCTTTGATGATGGCAGCTTATACTTGCAAGAAATCGAATTTGATAATAATTCATTAGGACATGTTGGGATAAGCGGTTCCGATTTTGACCCAACTTCAATTCCATGATGTCCGAGTTTCCCTGCAGATGTCACTTGTTCGTTCCGGAAATGCAAAAAAATATATGCCGCCAACGTAAGAGTAGCAAAAAACCACTCATGAATAATAAATACCACATCAAAGCACGCGAGCAAGGCCTTTATAATTCAAAATTTATAAACGTTTAGGTCTCTGATTCAAGGGGCCTTACGTTAGCTTTAGTTTCTGTATACCTTAATTAGCAACCAAGGGTTACGTCAAAGCACGCGCGTTTCACTCTCATTTATTTTTAATTAACGTTCTCTAACTTTAAGTCATATTGGACAAAGAATGAAGTGATGCTCAAGTATCCCAGGATACATAGAGCTTAGAGTTACCAGACATTCATTTTCCAGTATAAAAGAAAACCTCCAACGTTAAGTCATATCAGACGATGAATGAAATGATGCTCAAATGAGTACAGGGTACATAGAACTTAGAGTTAACATTCGTTTTCCAGGATAAGGGGAACACCTCCAACGTTAAGTCATATCGGACAGTGAATGAAATGATGTTCAAATGAGCCCAGGGTACATAGAGCTTAGAGTTACCAGACATTCATTTTCCAGTATAAAAGAAAACCTCCAACGTTAAGTCATATCAGACGATGAATGAAATGATGCTCAAATGAGTACAGGGTACATAGAACTTAGAGTTAACATTCGTTTTCCAGGATAAGGGGAACACCTCCAACGTTAAGTCATATCGGACAGTGAATGAAATGATGTTCAAATGAGCCCAGGGTACATAGAGCTTAGAGTTACCAGACATTCATTTTTCAGGATAAGGGAAAACCTCCAACGTTAAGTCGTATCACACGATGAGTGAAATGATGCTTAACTGAGTACAGGGTATATAGAGCTTAGAGTTAGCATTCATTTTCACGATAAGGGAAAACGTCCAACGTTAAGTGATATCAGACTATGAACGAAATAATGTTCAAATGAGTACAGGGTACATAGAGGTTAGAGTTAACATTCACTTTTTAGGATAAGGGAAAACCTCCAACGTTAAGTCATGTCAGACGATGAATGAAATGATGTTCAAATGAGTACAGGGTACATAGAGCTTAGAGTTAACATTCATTTTTTAGGATAAGGGAAAGCCTCCAACGTTAAGTCATGTCAGACGATGCATGAAATAATGTGCAAATGAGTACAGGGTACACATACTGCCAGATCTAACGCTCGTTTCAGTAACTGCAGTGATAGGTACTGTCTGCCCAACACAAGAAGGCAAACAGGGCATTAAGAGGGAGATGGGCTTGAACTGTTTATCTACTCTGGTAATGGATCTGTTTACTACGAAATGGGTGTGAGAGAGTGCATATGAGTCACACAAGCTGCCAGATGCAATGCTCGCTTTACTAACTGCAGTGATAGGCACTGTCTGCCCAACACAAGAAGGCAAACAGGGTATTTAGAGGGAGAGGGGCTTGAACTGTTTATCTGTTCTGGTAGTGGATCTGTTTACTACGAAATGAGTGTATGAGAGTACAGATGAGTCACCCATGCTGCCAGATCTAATGCTCGTTTCAGAAAGTGTAATAATAGGTATTATGCATGGGTGAGTTATGTGACAACGCTGTGAGCCTAGCACCCTTATCATATCCGGAAGGCGAGCATAAACATCATGGGGACAGCAAAAGTGATTACGTTACTCATTCCTCTGCCTTGCTTTCTTGTGCTGAGCAGACAGTACAAGCCTTAAGTTCCATTCAACCAGCGCCCTTGAACATTTTTGTAAAAAGGTTTTTATGTGTGTGTTTGAACTCCGTAACTCAAAATGACAAATACTAAATTTCAAATTTGAGTCAAGAGACCATTCATACCAGCCTTCAATTAAAAGACTAATGATTATGCTACCTTTGCGTACGATTATGCCGAATTCAATGCTATCGTAGAGCTTCTAAATATAGTTTCCCTTAAAACACATACTTTTGGTGAAGATATTGTCAATGCTGTGCGAGATATTTGGTTGTAGACAGAAATTCCCTTGGGCCAAATTTGTTAGTGGTGGGACCGATGAGGTTCCCTCAATGAGAGGGGGAGAAAATGGTTTCATCGACAGAATAAGAACATTTTTTTAGGAATATGGTTGTGTATAGGTTTAAGGCAGGGCTGCAAATTGAGTCCCATATTATTTAATTTGTTTATCGATGATATTCTGGAGAAAGTGGCAAAGAGTAATACACATAACCCGGTAATAGGCAATAAGGAGATTCCAGGCTTATTATATGTAGATGACCTTGCGGTATGATCCATAACTAAAATAGGACTGCAAAAGGCAATTGATGAAGTACAAAGATTTTACACGGAGTGGGGAATAAGAATAAATATTAATAAATCTAAGATTATGATTTATAAAAAAGGGGCAAATTAAAAAAGGATGAGAAATGGTTCTTGAGGGGGAAAGAGCTTGAGTTAGTGAAGGAATTTGAATATTTGGGAGTAAGGCTGAGTAGCAATGGGGAGTGAGGAGCACATGGTAGGAAAATAATTGCTAAAGGGAAGGCAGCTATGGTAGGATTGAGAACCTGTAAGGATAAGTTACACATGCCAACAAAATGGTTAGAGAGGCTATATGAGACAATGGAGAGGCAAAAATGATATATGCAGTAGAGATTTGGGGAGGCTCAGAGATAAGTAACAAGGTTGACAATATGTACAAGTTATTCTGTAAAGAGGCTCTCGGATTGACAAGGACGGCTCCAGGTGAAGTAGCACTTCTTGAAATGGGGAGGACCAGGAGAAAAGGAATAATCTTGGAGAGAATAGTGAAATTTTGGTTTAGTTGTTTGAGTAAGGAGGATGGAAATATTTTAAAGGTATAAATGGAACAACAGAGAACATTAGTAAATAAGAACAGTTGATGGAAAGTGCTAGAGAGAACTATGGACAAAATAGGAATGGGGGATATAAGGAGGGCAGGTGCAGGTAATGAGAGAGGTTTTTGGAAAAAGGTAAGGACAAGAATGGAAGACATAGAAAGGCAAGAGATATGGAAAATCATGGAAAACAGAAGTTCATTGAAGTTTTATAGGATTTTGAAAAGGGACTGGGGAAGAGAAGGTTATATAGACAACTGTAGTAGAACTGAAAGGGAGGGATTAGCATGGATGAGAACAGGTGCAATATTTATTAAAGGATTAAGATGGAGTGAGGTAGGAATATGTGAATTATGTGGGGGGGGGGGAAGAAAGTGTAGAGCATTATGTAGTAAGATGTGAAGAAGTTGAGAAGTGGAGGAAGGAGACATGGGAGACAAAATGGGAGAAAGTTGAGGGTAAAATTGTAACAATAAGAATGCTAACAGGGAAGCAACGGAATAGGAATAAAATGTAGGAAGATTTCTTGGTAAAATGAAAGATAAATGGTTGAGGATAGTTAGAAGCAAAAGTTATGAAGGGGGTAAGGAAGTAGGGGCGGAGGAAGGATTTTGTAGGGAAAAGTAAGGGATACAGGTAATCCCTCAGTGAAGCATAAGTTTGTTATGCCAAGCTGGCTGAGGGGTGAAAGAAGGTAGTCACTCAATTCTTGTATATAGGTTAAGGAAGAATAAGTTAAGGAATATGGTTGTGCTCCGGATTTTTTGTCCGTACACTGCATAATTCATAGGGAGGCTTGATGTGCAAAAACAAGCGTTTCAGAATTTTTTCCCTTGAAATATTCTCAAGGAAAAGGTTGCAACTTGTTTAAATCTCTTCCCAATGAAACATTTCCCAGGTTGCGAGCGTTTGCTGCAAAGTTAATGCCAATATTTCATTCTACATATATTTATGAGCACATGTCCTCGTAAACGAATCACATAAAAAGTCAGAATCGTAGTAAAATATCATACGATCATTTGGCCCATGTTTTAAGACTCTGCTATTCATCCTTGGAAGCAAACATTGATGACCTCATTAAAAATATACTGCGCCTAAAGAATAAGTAACAAAACGGCGTCCAGGAGGCGTTTTTAATATTATGTCTACCAAAAACAATAGTAGAAGTAGCTCAAGTCACCGCCACTGTTAAGAGCAGTATTAGCGAGGTCTGTGACTGCTATTGGTAAAGGCATTACGTCATAGCTGCTCGAACTGTGGGTGGAGGTAAAAGCACCTTCCCCTTTCGCAGTTAGCCCTGGGCAACTCTGCTATAGTCCCTTTTGGGCTTAGAAGAGAACAACACGTGTTTGCTGGCGGAGAGAGGCCAACTGCAATGTTTATGTGCGTCCCCAGTTTTTCATTTGTTTACGTCTGATGCGTTTGATTTATCGCAACCATTATATTTTTCATTGGAGCAGTGTAGACTTAGAAAGGCACTCGGCTCATATTTTTTTTTAATTTTACGTCCTCCAACGTTAAGTCATATCGTACGATGAATGAAATGGGCGAAATGGTGCTAAAATGTGCCCAGGGTTAGAGTTACGCGACATTCGTCTTTCAGGATAAGGGAAAACCCCTGAAAAAACTTATCCAGGTAACTCACCCTGACCGAGATTCGAACTCAGGACCTCTTGAACGTGAGGCAGACATACTACCACCACGCTACCAAGGCGGGCCGGCTCATATTTGCTAAATTAACTAAATGAGCTAAATCAACTAACTAAAACTGCTAAAAGTAAGTAGCGTATCAATAGTAGAAGGCTCGTTATTTAAAATGAAGCTGTGCACTTTAAAGCAAATAGCACTTTTAACAAAATCATCCACTTGCCCTAAAACACTTAATGACCTTTCCGCTTTCTTTTTTTTTTTTTTTTTTTTTTTTTTTTTTTTTTTTTTTTTAACACTTCTAGTGTGTTTAATTTCGGTTCTCATATTTAAAACGGCATTCACAACAGAACTTGCTTCAGACGTCAGTTTGGTCTTTAACAGCCAGCGTGTCATAACGTTGAAAGAAAAAGTTAACACGTTTAATACATTCGCCTTATCACCACTTTTCAGAAGCGTACCACGGCGTTCCACTGCGAGTCCAGTGTATGTACACTCTGTTCAGATGTAATCATGTCTTCTGGACAGTAATGTGTCATACATCGGCAGGCGCGAGAAATCATATCATATAGACACACGCAGCTTCCAATCGCTCTATTTGTGTTTCCTAACTTACTGTATGTCAACTTACTAATATTTCACTCCTCTAATCGACCAGATACGAGGCGTGTGCGTAAAATGTCTCCAAGGCGCTGGAGCCGTGAGGAACGCTAGTACGTGAGCTCCAGCAACATTGGTGTGTAGTTTGGTTTCACCCCTTCAAATCCCCACCACAAAGAACACGTTGCAATCATTAGTCTTGGCTAAGCAGCCGTTTGCGGTGGAGCTGCCTATCACTTCCGCCGCCAAGGACGAGTTGCGTGCAATGATCCGTTTTTTTGATTGCCAAGGGCACTACCCCCACTGAAATTCATCGTCAGTTATGCGAATTCTATGGGTCACAGTGTATGGACGTCAAAAACCTGCGAAAGTGGGTCAGAGAGTTCAAATATGGACGTACAGACGTCCATGATGAACAGCGTTCTGGTCGGTCTTCGGTTTCAGCCGAAACAACTGCAAAAGTGGAGCAAGAAATGCTTAAAGATCGACGTGTGACAGTTCGCGAGCTGTGCGAACTTATCCCTGAAGTCAGTAAGACTACGACTGACAAGAATTTGACA
The DNA here is from genome assembly GCA_030765055.1 of Mantis religiosa. Classification (NCBI taxonomy): domain Eukaryota; kingdom Metazoa; phylum Arthropoda; class Insecta; order Mantodea; family Mantidae; genus Mantis; species Mantis religiosa. Next base: position 413,257,557 of record CM060950.1, read on the forward strand.
GAACATTTGCATTACCGCTCGTCCCCATACTGCACATGCATCCCGTACGGGAAGGGATCCGTACCTTTCAGCTGCCAAAGTGCGGGCGCTGCGGACCCTTAGCACTCGTGGTACCTCTGACGTTACTAGAGGAACCTCGGGCCGAACAGCCGAGCCCCTCCTTCGGGAGTTGTTCGGGTTGGGATGGACTCGAGGGGGCAGTGTGTTCCCGATACCCGTGGGAGATCGGGTACGTCTCCGGACGGGGTTGAGGGAAGCCATTAAGTCTCCCGGGTACTAGCCTGCAAAGCTAGTAGAAGGTGTGCTAGATCGCCAGGCGGCCCCACCGAGGTTTTTCGGTAGTCTTCACCTTGAGTGTTGACGCGCGTAAGTGGCGTATCCACTTCCATCCCGTCTTGAGTCCATAGGACCAGATGGGGGGGGGCTTGTTAGTCTCTAGGTCTGGCCCTATGGAAAGCCCCACGGAGGACGCCGAGCGCCCTTTGGGACAGCTCGGATAACTCCCTGGTTGAAGGAGGCCCGGGTCCAGTTCCTACGGGTTCAGGACTAATGGGAGTAGAGCCTCTGGGCTAAACTGCACATGCAATTGCTGATCTCCTGGCCCAGTTCGGATGGGACATCCACATCCATCCCCCCTACAGTCCAGACTTAGCACTTAGTGATTATCATCTGTTTCCTGAGTTGAAGTCATACCTGGGGTGGAACACATTTCCAGACCGACGATGATTTGGAAAACGAGGTTGAGCGCTACGTGCGCAACTTGGCGGGAGAGTGCTTACATTTAGCCGATGAGTTTAGATATTTTGAACGCTGCAAAATATTACGCGACTACCATTTCACAAAATTTGTCATTAAATTAGCACGTGCAGGCAAATCCAAAATGGCCGCAGAGGAGGGAAAGGCAGAGCATTTCATACATTCTACAATAGAGTGCAGCAGTTTCAACATTGGGAAATCATTCTATCCGATAGTGGGAAACCATCCGATAATCGGCTCCGTTCCCCTAACCTATTTGTAGGTTACTGTTCTGTTGGGTATTAGGTCATTTCCTATTGGTACCGTAAGTATTGAAGCTAGCACCATAAATATGAATGACCTTTCGTCATCCTTGTTGCCATGGCAGTTGACAAATGTATTGTAAATTTAGCTTATACAACCAAATACATGTTAACAATGATTAACTTACAAATCAAGTAATTGCAAGAAGAACATAAAATATAATTTTGTACACAAACTACTATTACAATCAAAGCCACAGGTAACCAGCTACTTTACCTACAAATTACAGTTACTTATACCAGATTCATAGCAAAAAAGCAGGTACTGGTAGTCAGTACATTTACTTCGACCACTAAATTTATCTAGTTATGGTTATTTCCTCAAACACTCATTATTAAAATATTTAATTTAATATTTAAACATTTCCGAAAGTGGTTCCTATTCCTTTTGTTTTCAATTTCTAGTTGCTGCTCAAGGTAGTAAAGTTTACACAAAGTTAATCTATTTGTTTCCAGATTCGAAATGACAGAGATCATGACTATGTTTCTGTTTTTATAGCTCACGTCCTGCAACGTAAAGTCATATCGGACGATGAACGGAATAGGTGAAATGGTGCTCTAATGAGCCCAAGGCCCGTAGAGCTTAGAGTTACCCGACATTCGTATTTCAGGATAAGGGAAACCCCTAGAAAAGCCTTATCCAGGTAACTCACCCTGACCGAGATTCGAAATCGGGACCTCTTGAACGTGAGGCAGACATACTACCACCACGGTACCAAGGCGGGCATTGGATTGCTGAGTGGAATAAACGTTATGAGGGATTGGACTCACTAAGTGACCCAATCCCTTCCAAAAATTGTAATAAAGTCAATGGTATAAGCGTAGTAAATGATTTAATTCTTACTTTATTTGAAGGTTATATAGGAGACATTTATGCGCAAAATACATTTTTTATTTCTCATTAATGAACAAAACGCAAAGATGGGATACATGAAACTATTCCATTTCTATACATTTTTAATTTATAAACTGATAACACTTATTTTTTACAAATTTGCTTTCCTATTTTAATATTTCTTCCATTTCCATAAACCAAAAGTGATAGAATAACATCGTGCCGCCATCTATACTCCCAACGAAGTTCAATTAGTTCAGGCGTTTTATCGCTAGAGTGGAGTAATGGCTATCATATCCCGAAATTGTTCTGCTACACTTCTTTTCGGCGAACAATTCTGTTATTTTCTCTTTCAAATATGGAATCTCGCTGCTAACATTTTTTCCATAAGGAAGCACAGCTATTTCATAAGTCTTTGTTAATTCACTGTATTTATTGGATGTGTATTTACACGTTTCTGAGTTGTAAAGAATCTTTCGACCCCCGTTGATGGCATTGGCATCATAATTACCAATTTTGTAATAAGTGCTGTTCCTCGGAAAGTGTCGCATATAACTTTAGTCTGTGCGAACAAAGATAACGGTATTGCTCCAGCGACAGCACAGTTCTGGCCTTGAAAAACAAACCTGAAATTCTCGTTTTAATGTTAAATTTAAGGAACGTATATACTGTCAATGGTTACTTTTTTTTAGATATATTTTAGGAAAATTAATTTTATACAAATGAAACTTATCAGCGTGAATCAGCGAATTCACTGCACTCACCCCACTTGCTTCTAGCCAGGTTGGAAGAGAAACTTTGATAAAGTCATGGAAATGGTTTTGGTCTGGTGTGTGTGACTTGCCAGAAAACAAGATTGAAGAAGAAGAAACAATAATAGACAAATATCGATTGTGTGTGTGTGTGTGTGTGTGTGTGTGTGTGTGTGTGTGTGTATGTGTGTGTGTGTAATTTACGTCCTCCAACGTTAAGTCATATCGCACGATGAATGGAATGAGTGAAATGATGCTCAAATGAGCCCAGGGTTCATAGAGCTTAGAGTTACCCGACATTCGTCTTTCAGGATAAGGGAAAACCCCGGAAAAACCTTATCCAGGTAACTCACCGTGACCGAGATTCGAACTCGGGACCTCTTGAACCTGAGGCAGACATGCTACCACCACGCTACCGAGGCGGGCTACAGATATCGATGGCTGTTCCGATTTTGATAAAGGCACTGGTAATGGTTGAGGTTATAAATTGATTACAGAGGAACACATTATTGCACATTGTTACTGAAAATGTCATGTTACTAAAAATACATCGTGTTACTGAAAATGAAAATTTAGAGTACTCAGATTCAGACAGTGTTAATAAACCGGATCTGGTTATGACCCACGCAGCAGCAGTAGCAAACATAGAGAAATTGAAGCTTTATTTCGAAAGTCATGCCGAAACATTGCCAAATGACTTCTAATGTTAAAGCGGATGTGAGATCGCGCTGCTCGTAAGCGATAAAGTAAACTGAGACAGCGGAAGCTCTCTGTCATTTTTACTATCGACTAGTTTATAGTGCAGTGAAAGTACATAGGCAATTACAGTAACTGACATGTGCTTTTAGCATGAAAGTGTGCTGATGGTGATTTTAAACTGCATTAAGGATATTTCCATGATGCACATGTTTTTTGTCGAAATTAATTGTCGAAACAATTGCAAAAGTGGAGCAAGAAATGCTTAAAGATCGTGAGCAGTGCGAACTTATCCCTGAAGTCACTAAGACTACGATTGACAAGATTTTGACCGAACATTTGCATTATCGCAAGGTGTGTGCGAGGTGGGTCCCCGAAATGCTCACCGAAGACCATACACAGATGGGACATCCTCACACATCCCCCCTACAGTCCAGACTTAGCACCTAGTGATTATCATCTGTTTCCTGAGTTAAAGTCATACCTAGGTGGAATACATTTCCAGACCGACGATGATTTGAAAAACGAGGTTGAGCGCTACATGTGCAACTTGGCGGGAGAGTGATATGACAAGGGTATACAAAAACTGCCACAGCGCATGCAAAAGTACATCGATCGCAATGGTGATTACGTTGAAAAATAGCTGTAAGTTCCGTATTACCATCAATGTAACATTCATTGAAAATAAACGTGTTTTCTATATTAAATAAAATTGGAGACCTTATTTTACGGACACGCCTCGTAAGACCCGATAAGGAACGATCGCAACGCTGGTCACCTGAAGGTCGATACGCCTCAACGCTCTGTCGAGTAATACCAAGTACCAAGTACCACGTGACAAGTGGAAGTAAACTGTTTAAGCTCATGTTTAAATGTTTCGGAGGTTATATTACGGTATTTACTCACCCCGTTCATTACTTGAATGAATCAAAAAAACAATAATATATGCAATGCAGTAACGAACTATTTCCGCTCAGTTTAACTGTTTTGGTCGCACTAAAAGTTGTTCTACGAGGTTATGTTGACATCCTTACACACCTTAAGGCCGAATAGATTACAGCTGAGGTGCCCAAACGGCGCTCGTACGACGCCAAGCTGACGTTTCACCCCAACCCCTAAATTTTGTGTTTGTGCTGTACAAGACCCATTTCCCCTCCACTCGGTCAGTGATGGTTCTCGGAATGACAGCCAAACGTGCAGCATTCCACAACGAATGGGAGGGAGCAAAAATGGTAAACACGTTCTATCAGGTAAGCAATTTTTATGCATAGTTTCATGTTTTGATTTCAATTCATAATAGCTAAATTGTGCATTAATTGTGTAATTAATACATTTCATTTTCAGGTGCTACAAGACTGCAAAAACTAAAAAATGTGAAAGCAGCGATTTTTGAAGGCCCTCATTCTAAAAGTGTTGTAAAAGTTTCTTACAGAATTGCTCAAGTTACTGCAAAGAGTATGAAGGCTTTAAATGAAATGGAGTTCATAACATATTGTTTAATGATTGCAGTCCCAGTATAATAGGTACTTTTAAATCAATGAGCCTATCTCGAAATACCATGACGAGATGCGTGGACGAACTGGGGAGTGATATTGAGCGACAGTTACAGAAAAAATTAAAATCATTAACTTTCTTTTCAATGGCGTTGGATGAAAGCACAAACATTGATGAACTGGTTAAAAATAAACTGTGCCAAAAGAGTCGGTAAAAAAACGGCGTTCTGGAGGTGTTGTTGATATGAGAGTGGGACAAAAAGTAATGCCTCCTATTTTTTCTCTTTTAATTGCCAAGAAAATTGAATCCAATTTACATAGCTTTAAAACTACAACATTGAGGATTAATTTGTATTATTCAATATAATCTCCATCCTTTTCTACAGTTTTGGTCCACCTTTTAACTAGGGGATGTATTCCAGTATGGTAAAACACACCTCTTGCTTCCTAAGCCATTGACGCACGAACGTTTTCACAGCTTCCTCATCTTCAAAATGAATCCCGCGATGAGCTTCCTTTAGTGGCGCGAACAGATGGAAGTCTGATGGTGCCAGGTCAGGGCTGTAAGACTTGCCATCCCAATTTCTCAATTTCTGCAGTGGTGTAACGGCTGGTGTGTGGTCTTGCATTGTCATGCAAAAGAACATCCGCCATAGCTTTTGTTGGGCGAACTCGGCGAAGACGTGCTTTCAGCTTTTTGAGAGTTCTGACGTATTGGACAGAATTTATTGTGCATCTCTGCTCCTTAAAATCAATCATAAGCACACCCTCTGCATCCCAAAACACTGTCGCCATAACTTTCCCTGCCGACCGCTGAGTTTTCAATTTTGTTTCTTAGGTGACGTTGTGTGATGCCATTCCATTGACTGCCTCTTTGATTCAGGTTAAAAAAAATGAACCAACGTTTCGTCTTCAGTAACAATTTTTTCCAGAAACTCCTCTCCCTCCAAATTGAAGCGCTGCAAGTGTTCGGAGGCTATTGTTTTCCCTGTTTCTTTGTTTTGGGCGGTTAACATTCTTGGTACCCAACGTGAACAAACTTTTGACTAACCCAGTTGTTGAATAATCGTCATCACACTGCCTTTACTGAGGGAGGTAATGCGACACAATTCACCTGTTGTTACCCGGCGATCACCACGAATGATGTCATCAACTCGCTGAATGTTGCATGTAGTCCCTGCAGTTACCGGCCTGGCGCTTCGCTTTTCATCTGCCAATGGTGTTTGCCCTTCAGCTTCGTTACAGCGACGAACCCATCGTCTAACAGTGCTGACATCCACCGTTGCATCACCATACACATTTTTTAGCCTTTTGTGAATGCGAATTGGCGTTTCACCTTCCGCAGTCAAAAATTCAATCACAGAACGCTGTCTAATACGAATGTCCATGTCAACCATTTTGCAAGAAGATGCAGAGCTGCCATCTGTTGACTTAGGAAGTTAGTACTGCAGGGGAGTGGAGAAGAAGGTTTGAGGAATTGCGCCAAATTCAAAGTTTTCACATAACTTACTTATTTAAGGGAAAAAATACGATGCATTTCTTTTTTACCCACCCTCGTATTATTTACACCAAACAACAACAGTAGAAGTAACTGAAGTCGCCGCCACTGTTAAGAGCAAAGTTAGCGAGATCTGTGACTGCTAACAGCAAAGGCATTACGTCATAGCTGCTCGAACTGTGGTTGGAGATAAAAACGCCTTCCCCTTACGCGGTTAGTCCTGGGCACCTCTACAGCCTTGTTCCTCCCGTTGCAGTCAGTGTGACGTCACTTCTCAGACCTACAATCTTCGTGAAAGTTAAAGGCATATGGAAGCGGGCCTTACTGCAGACTCCAGCAAATTCTAAGGTTGCCCTTCCTACCAGCACTGCCCAATGTGGTACACGCTTCTCACGCACCTGAACTGAGAGCATCATTTAATTAATTATAATCGGATAAATATTTGAAAATGACAGATGCCAATCTTATAACAATAAAACATGATCGTACAAAAATCCTGACTTTACGATACTTAGAACGCGAGCGATGCACGGTTTATTTTTCACATGATTATGGTTACCCAAAATACATCCATTCAATACAGATAAGCCTGAAAAACTACACAACTTCCTCACAACAGTTATCTCATGCATAAATAAACAGTGCACCTACTGCATGCAGTTTGAAACAGGCTGAGTTAATGTTCAGTTCGTTTTCAGAGCTGAAATATTGTTAATATAATATTAAATTATTATACACATATATTTGCTTCAAGTATTAATGACTTTGTGATTTTATAATTCACTGAATTATGTGGATAATACACTGTCGACCTCCCGTTTTTGAAACGTTCAAGTCACTCGTCACTTGTCCTTTGCTCCTCATTTTAAATTTACGTAATACTGACGAGCTTGTTTCGTGCTTATAGTTGTGACACATTTGAATTAAATTCTTTCCAATTTCTTCTCACGTGACATCTTTCTCTTTTACATTCACCGCATCCGTCCACGCTATCCTTACACTTCGTCACCAATTCAATTAACAATTCTTTCTGCACGGATGAGAAATTTATTGCACGGCTTTTGTTTACGATTTTGTTCACCCGCTGTTTCTTCAGCTGTGTGTAGACCATACGAAAATGAAAACAAAAGCGCATCGCAGTACATTCAGAAAATAATACGACTCATTGATAGCCTTCTATAGCTGTAATATTTACAAGTCTCCTGGCGTTAACACGTGTTTGTTAACATTTTCAGAAAACAGGTTGGTGAAATGCAAGAAATTTAACAGCTATGTTAGCGATGTGACAATTGTTACGTTACATTTGTTAACGTCAATTTTAACATTTGTTGGTCAAATCGGGCATTAGTGTTCTGGTAAACATATTAAACAGATGAAATTTAAACAAAATCTTTTGAGCCATTTTTGAGAAAATCAAATTGATATAGAAATTTCGGTTGAAATGCACGTTTTGAGGTGCCCTGCATAAACAAAACATATGACGGAAAATTTCCGTGTCTGTGTATGTTTGTCCATGTGCCTGTGAGCAGCGTGCATGATTGAAGAACAAAAAATTGATTAAATTCCTAGGATGTCACATAAAATCTCACACTTCAGTTACTCTGAGACGTTTTCGTAATTTTTCTCAGAAATAGCTCTTGATTTAAGTACCACATTTTAAAGATACTTTCATGACAAATGAAATGTAATACTTGACATTTCTAGCAACAGCCTCTAAGGTCCTCTTTATTCTGAATTACTTTTGCGTAATTGATAAGCCGTAAGAGATAGTCAAAACCTTAGTAAAATATTGCAGTTTTTGTTAAGATATAGATAAAATAATTTATGTCAAATATTTACTTCTCTGAAGTTAACAATTTCGGAAGTACTTGTTGTTATTACATAGTTATACATGCATATTTTGCTAATAAGTCGTTCTTCTCCCTCCCCCCTCCCTTCTGGGTGTGCAAATAGAACAGAATTTCAATGCTCTCAAAAGATTTGACTCACTCAAGCCTTTTATACGAGGGCCGTTCAGAAAGTAACCTCCGGTTGATTGCAAAAAATTCACCAAGTTAAATAAAAATATTTTAATATATATACATCTTACAACTACATCTTTGCACTATTTTTCTACATAGTCTCCATAACGATTGAGGCACTTATCGTATCTGTTCACAAGCTTTGAAATTCCTTCTGCATAAAAATCACCCGCTTGTGCCTGGAGCCAGCCTGTGACCGCATCTTTGAGCTCTTCGTCGTCATCAAACCTGTGGAAAATCAGTATGCAACTCCGACATTGTGAAACGTCGGTTTTCACGAACTTTTGCATCAACTGTCTAAACGAGTTCGTCCGTCACCAATGATGGTCTACCACTCCTCTCTTCATCATGAACGTTTTCTCGTCCACTTTTAAATAAACGTACCCATTCACGGACCACTCCTTCACTCATAACTCTTGGTCCGTACACGGTACAAAGCTCACGATGAATAGCTGCTGCAGAATATCCTTTGGCTGTAAAAAACCTTATAACAGCACGCACTTCAGATTTGGTGGGGTTTTCTATTGCAGCACACATTTCAAACGGCCACAAACACTAAACTAGTGAAGATACGACGTTCACTCGACCACGGCTTGATGCCGACTGACCTGCTAAGTGCGTGAATGCACAGTTGGCGTCGCTACTCCCCCCACTACCCGCACTGTGACCGATCGGAGGTTACTTTCTGAACGGCCCTCGTATATATAAAGAAAAATCGACAAATATTTAGATGTATATGATAGATATGGGGTGAGGGTTTAGCTTGGTTAAGGATAGAAGAGAGCCTTACTGAGAGGGGGTTCACCAAAGAAGTGCGTTTTATGTGAAAGTAAAATAAGTATAGGATATTATGTAGTGGAATTAAATAAATATAAAACTGGAGGAAAGTAATATGTGTTAACTGGGAGAGTAAAGGGGCTTGAATAATAACTACAAAATGCTTACGTTGAAAGGAGAGAAAAGAATAAGGGAGGTGGGGAAGTATGCAAAGAAAAAGAGGAATGGAAGAGAAGGGTAAGGAAGTTAGGAGGTAAGCAAACGGAAAGACACGACGGAATACCGTGTAGGTCAAGGTCACATTAAGGGCTAGAATAATCGGCAGCTGACAAGTTTGTAATTAGAATAGAATTAGAAAAAGGGAGCGTGCCTGTGTTTCAATCTCCGGGAAACACCCACAAAGTTGCAAAGCGAGTTACTGGATTGGAAACCGTGCTTTCTGTTCCACTGCTGTGACGTGCGCTATGTTAAGATTTTAGTGTTTTAGGAATATTTAATGTGTTATTTAATTACGGGAAAAATAGGCAGAACATTTGCTGGCGTGTAGAAAACCTCTGCCGATAGACGCGCTATACTTGGCAACAGCGCTCCACTTCAGCATTGGCCAGCCTTTAACTTTTGCGAGCGGTGTAACAAAACACAAGCATGCACCATGGCTTATAGCTGCCCTACGTCTGTTCGAACATAACTTTCAGCACTTGAAATGTAGCTATTCTATTTACTTAACTAGGCCATTAGGACCTTGGTTTGCATGACATAATGTGCTTCTGTTGTATATATGTGCATATGTATAAAGACTCTTACCCTCTAGGTCCAACAGCGTGATGCGCAATGTACCAACAAAACAAGTGAAGTGCACTAAGAGACACGGATGTGCTACTCCACTGCAACACAAGTCTGTTCTGTCTCACCACCTGACACACAGAGCTCTGCCGCAGTGTTGCTGCACGCGAGCCTTTTGCTTCATGATAGATCACATAAATATACACCAGTTCAAAACCTCTCTATCCTTTATTCAAAATATCTCATACAAGTTCAATACCAGCATATCAACGATATTTCAAACACAATTACGTATATTACTTTCTCTACCAGATATCTAACTTTGAGATTTCATTCAAAATACATCTTTTGAGGTCCCGGGAATACAAAAGAAACATTAAAAGATATGTGCGTAGAGCATAACTACAGAACGTACATACCAAACTTGTTAATTAAGCATACCATTTCCAAGGATGGGACACGAAGCGTTCTAAAAAACTCCTCCCACCCATAACCGAGCGCGATGGCTCAGGTAGTTTCGTCTTTGGTCCGCATTCGGGAGTTTGGGTTCGATTCCCGTGGCTGGTCTACCTTATCCATGGGCTTTTCGGGGGGTTTCGCGGTCGCCAGGCGAATGCTGAGTGTTAATTACCACGACGGAGAAGGGTAACATACATAAGTCTATGTGATAGACATGAGAGGGAGGGTTTAGATTTTTTTATTTACGTCCTTCGACGTTAAGTCATATCGGACGATGAATGGAATGAATGTGATGATGCTCAAATGAGCCCAGGGTCCACAGAGCTTAGAGCTACCCGACATTCGTCGTTTAGATTGGTTAACGACAGGAGCCATATTGAGAACGGGTTCACCAAAGGAGTGCATTTTATGTGGAAAGAAAATAAACACAGAACATTATGTAACGAAATGCAAAGAAATAGAAAACTGGCGGAAATCAATATGGGACAAGAAGTGGGATAATAAAGGGCTTGTGTAGTAATTATAAAAGTGCTCATGTTGAAAGGAGAGATGGTGATGGTGATGATGATGATGATGATGATGATGATGATGATGATGATGATGATGATGATGATGATGCGTATAAGGACGCTCAAATACAGGGGTTATCAGCGCCCTTTGAAGAATTAATCATGGCAAAAGCCAGATATAAATATTTATAAAACTGAATAAAAGTGCAAATAATCTTATAAAAAATACATGCACATAACAAACTACAAAAACAAAAAGAAATATAGATCTAAACTGTCAAAAGTTATCTTCACTAAATCCTAAAGTCTAGCCTAGAAAAGAATCTAAATATCAACTCCACTACTGCGTTATCGTCCGCTAGCATTTCTGGAAAGCTGGCCGGCAGCTGCAGAGACGTTCTAAGGTATTTAAAAGGAGAGAAAAGGGTAAGGGAGGTGAGGAGGTTTGCAAATAAAAGAGAAAGGGATGAGAAAGGTAAGAAAGTTAAGAGATAAAGAAATGGAAGGCACAACGGAATAACAGGTCAAGGTCACATAAGGGCTGGAATAGAGTAAACGGTCAGGGAGCCAACACCACTTTTAGACAGTAAATATCAACAGCTGACAAGTTTGTACTTAGAATGGAATTGGAAAATTGTAACTTTAATTCTAAGGAAGTACTGTGTTTTCCGTACAAATAAATTAACTAATTACATCCCCCGAATATTCTATCCCTCAATTTCACCTCCATTATCATTGTACATCATTACCAGAGCTAGGAAGTTCGTAGCGATTTCGTTGAGCAGTGTTAAGAGCGGCCAGGCATGGCTGGCTATACAAAGCAGCGCTACTAGCAAGGACAAGCACTACTAGCCCGGCTCCATCCGTCCCTTGTCGCTTCCGCGCCGCGCTTTCGTAAATAATGAGTTCGCGACAGTATCAAAGTTGCTCAATTTCGACCAAAAACCCCAACGCATTAACGTTGCTAAGGAGCTGTTGAACTCTGTTCTCGACGACCCAAATTTTCTCCAGAGGGTCATAACTGGTGATGAATCATGGGTTTATGGTTATGACGGGAGAACTAAAGCTCAATCATCCTAATGGATGCTGCCACACGAGCCAAGACCGAAAAAAGCGCGACAAGCTCGGTCGAATGTGAAGGTTTTGCTTACTGTTTTCTTCGATTGCAGGGTCGTGCTGCATCATGAGTTCTTGCCACAGGGTAGAACTGTCATTAAGAAATCTTACCTGCAGAAACGCCCGGATTTGTGGAAGAACAAAAATTGGCTTTTGCACCATGATAGCGCCCCTGCGCGCACATCGTTGCTTGTACGCGAATTTTTTGACCAAAAAGAACACACTACGGCACAATTGAGATAAAGACGGCATCGAAGGAGGAGCTGAACAAGATTGCAAAAGAGGAGGGGGGGACGATTTTTTAAAGTGCTTCCAGGATTGGAAAACCGTTGGCAGAAGTGTATAATAACCAGAGCTAGGAAGTTCGTACCGATTTCGTTGAGCAGTGTAAGAGCGGCCAGGCATGGCTATACCACGCAGGGCAAGGTTTATCGTAGAATGCAACTCATTGCTGCAAAACAGGTGTAACTGCATGACACAGAGCACTTTGGTAGGAAAGAAGACATTCGAATAACATCTTTGTTGTGCTTCAAAGATGAGCAACTAAATTTGCTGTACAACCATTATATGTTTTCTAGAAGTGTACTTATTCATGTCCTTATTTACTTCATTATTTACATTTACATTTCAGTCGGATACTTCAGCAAACATGGAAAAAAGAGAAGCCAGATCTAGAAACTAAATTAGCTGAAATCACTAACGAATTTTCAACAGATTATCAATCAACTAAATCTTGTTTTACGGTACATAGAATGAGTTTTTCAATTAAAAGGCTTCAGAAATACATTATTGTTTTTAGTAATACGGCCTCAGATAAGTAAATATGTAGTAACATACCTGCTTTGGCATTTTGTCTAGTAAGAGACGTCAGATATTTAAGAAATTAATTTTATTATTTGGTTATTATTTTACATTCGATCATGAAAAGTTACAATCCGCGTTATAATTACTTGGGTGTTGCCACAATATGCCTATTTAAATAATGAGATCAGCCAGAGACAAACCCGTATGTACTATATAAGAATTTGTATGTTGTACATAATGATCTAAATAAATGTGCATTTAAGAATGTCTCATAAGTCATTTTTGTTCTCTGGGCAACCGGTTTCAATGCCTCTCCGCTGTGCGTTTCTTATCTATGACTTGTTTGGATGCCGGGAGAGGGTCGGCCGCAACCTGCATAGGGAACGGCGAGCGGTACCCTGATCATTATACATCTCATCTGGTGGTCTCTTTCAGGGTAGAAGTGTCGGCGGGAGTCTCGGCGCTGCATGACAAGATGATACGCTCCTGTTAAGCACATCTTCCTCTTCCTGGGACTGTCCTCGGTCTCCGGGCCGTCGTTGTGGGCCGTTTCAGGACCACGGTGTGTGCGATACCGGCTGTATTTGCCTGCCGGGGAGTTTCCAACTGATAAAGTTTTGGGAGTTTAGGTTCTACTCCGGAGCATATTTATGGTGTAAATGGTTTATATACAGCAGACATTATATCATTAAATTTTCAGATGCGTAGTGGTGTGTGTACAGTGATAGCTCCTTTATAAGTCCATCAGCTACTTGCAAGAGGTCGCATGCTGCACTTTCCAGGCTTCAGTTTTGGGCGTTGCGGTTCTACTCTGCAGCAGATTTTTGGTGTAAATGGTTTATATACAGCAGACATTATACCAGGAGAAGACAGGTAGTGGCGGTGTGACGTCAGCTCCGTCAGCTCTCACCGCCAAATATGCCCCAGAACGAAACGTAGGTGAGCGTGTGACGTCACCGCGCTGATTTCTGCTGCCCAAAAGGAAAACAGTTTGATGTGTTAGGGTTCTGACAGCGTAGGAAAGTCAGGAAACGTATCTGTTATTAATAATATGTACAACTTACATCTTGGACGTTGCAATATCAATGCTGACTGCTTTAATTACACAATTGGTCACAGTTTATAAGCAACTACATTTTGGATCTGTGTTATGAGAAAATATATAAAACTTCAACATAAAGTAAATAAAATAAAAGAAAACATAAAGTAATTTTCTCTGCAAATTAGAGGAGCCCCATTCACAACAAAATTATGTGGACATTTTCCGACACTTTCCGTTTCGTTTTTCTTTAACTAGTTCATCAATGTCAGGACGTAATGTCTGGGAAATTTGTAATCGAAGGCAGCATGTTAGATTGTGATACGACAAGGTACTTCGGGGTTTGGACTTAGCTAATTTCATAACAGGGGAAAAAAATTGTTCGCACACATATGTCGAGCCAAACATACACAATGTCCTTGCGGCAAGTGAATACAACTTCGGAAATCTGGTTTGGGGGACATTCTTGTACTCTTTCTTGTGTGTATATTTGTCCTTCAATAAATCGCCACATTGTAAATTTAACAGTTCCATTTGGTACGTGGCAGCTACATTGTTGTCATCGAGTGCGATATACCTGACTAAACCCTCAAATTCTGTACTCACAGCGCCATTTATATGGCCAACTTGATGCTACACGGCTCTTGCCTGACGTCACACACACTGCAGGCCTCGCTCCCGGCTGAAATACGTCACAACTCTCGAAGCTGTCTTCCTCTGCATTATACCACAAAATTTATAAGTGAGTACCGGTGTGAGTAGAGTGATAGTTCCTTTGGAAGTCCAGCAGCTACTTGCAAGTGGTCGCATGCAGCCCTTTCCTGGCTTCAGTTTTGGGTGTTGTGGTTCTACTCCGCCGCAGATATTTGGTACACGTGGTTTATATACAGCAGACTCATACTATCAAATTTTCAGGTGCGTAGCGCTGTGAGTACAGTGACAGTTCCCTTGTTAGCAACTCGACTTTTAAAAGATGTTTTATGCCTATGAACATGGTACTGTTCCACATGGAGGAAATGAAATGAAATGTGTAGTGTTTAAAGCCCGCTTTTACTACATACGGCACCGCAGGCGGTGACACTGATGATACATGAGATGAAGATGGAGCACCGGTGGAATGAGATGGCGGGGGAAACCGGAAGTCCCGGAGAAAACCCGCCCCAGCGCCGTGTTGTCCACCACAAATCTCACTTTGCGGTCGCCTGGGATCGAACGCGGGCCGCCTTGGTGAGAGCCAAGCGGTCTAACCACTGAGCCACGGTGACATGGAAGAAGGGGTGAGGTAAGAGGATACTAAGGGTGGTCTGCCCGTCTCGGTAGCGTAGATGGTAGCATGTCTGCCTCACGTTCAAGAGGTTCCGAGTTCGAATCTCGGTAAGGGTGAGTTATCTGGATAAGGTTTTTTCCAGGGTTTTCCCTTATCCTTCAAGACGAATGTCGGGTAACTCCAAGCTCCATGTACCCTGGACTCATTTGAGTATCATTTCACCCAATTCATTCACCGTCCGATATGACTTAACGTTGGAGGACGTAAATTACACAAAAAAGTGGTTTGAGCATACAAAAGAGAGAAGAATGCACAAGAGATGAATATTAAAATTCCCCGATGTAATTCCCCATGTGCTTAGACATCCCGGGACCGAGCGGGATGTCTCAGGCGGTTTCGTCTGTGGCCCGCATTCGGGAGGCCTGGGTTCGATTCCCGCGGCGGACCTACCTGACCCATGGGTTTTTTCGGGGGTTTCTCAGTTTGCTAGGTGAATGCTGGGTAGGTTAAATACATCCCCCGAATTTCCTGTCCCTCCAGTTCATCTCCATTATTATTTAACATCATCTTTAATCTGGTGGTCACTTTCAGAGTAGAAGTGTCGGCGATTGTCTCGGTGGTGCATGGCAGGATGATATGCTCCGAGGAAAACTACTTCCTCCTCCGGTAGGTCGGTTGCCGGCCTCAGTTCATCTGCTGGGACCATTTCGGAACCGCCAGCCAGGGACCTTTGGGGCTCGGATCGCCTGTCTGGTGATGATGATATGTGTATAAGGTTGCTCAACTGCTTGGTCATCAGCACCCTTACAACAACTAATTCGTGGCAATAGCCAGATATAAATTAGTCAAAATTTAAAAGAACATATCAAAACAAAATGACTATATAATAAATAAGCCCAAATGGGTAAAAAAATATAAAAAAAAAATAAAAAGCTATAATTTCCCATAAAATACCAAAAGGCATAAAAAACACTAGTTTCAATAAAAACTTGTCATGACAAGAGCTACCTGCCCAGTGGTGGTCGAACGAATTTGTTCCTTGTCTTTGGGGCAGGGCTAGCACTTTCTGCAGGTTTTTCCTGTCGTTTTTTAACAGACGTCCTCGCAGTATGGTCCAGATCTTCCTGCTCCATTTCTTCTACGTATGAGGCTCCTTTCCCGATTGAAAACTTCGGTTCAAGCATCCCAAACCGGTTGGACACCAAGATCGACGAGGATGACAGTCGTCGATCAGAGTCCTCGCCAGAAGAAACCTCAGAGGAGGAACTTCGGGATGCCCAAGGACTTGTCTTCTGCCTGGTGGTACGGCTAGTGTCCTTGAGAAAATCAGACCTCTGGTATATGGTCTTGAAAGTTTTGGGCGGTGCACCAGGTTTGCCGATTGAAGTGGATGGTGTTGCAGGTAGCAGTGACGAGGTGTTGGATTCCGTCTTCCTTTTCGCCGATGGAGATGCCGTCGTTGGTGTTGGTTTTGCTGGCTTCCGTACTTGTGTTGGCACAAGGAGTTTGTCAGAGATCGTAGGCGCACTGGAATCGCTGGTCTGGGTTGCGATTTCCCTTCTCGGTACCGGTTTAGATACTACAGAGGCCACACCGTGGCTCAGTGGTTAGACCGCTTGGCTGTCACCAAGGCGGCCCGCGTTCGATCCCAGGCGACCGCAAAGTGAGATTTGTGGTGGAGAACACGGCGTTGGGGCGGGTTTTCTCCGGGACCTCCGGTTTCCCCCGACATCTCATTCCACCGGTGCTCCATCTTCATCTCATGTATCATCAGTGTCACCGCCTGCGGTTCCGTATGTAGTAAAAGCGGGCGTTAAACACTACACATTTAGATACTACAGAGCTGTAAGTACCGGACTTAAAGGCAGAAGGCTGGCGAGTGCGAAGGAGTTTCCGGGCATCAGAGAACGATACCTTGGGTCGGCCGCCCTCTGTCTCCTTCACCTCATCCTTCCTCCCGGGGGTGCCCCACTTGGGGGCATAGGAACAATGGGCCCAGCATGGTGGCCTACGTACCGAATCCCCTCCGTGATGAATCCTAATCCTAATACATCCTGGGTCTTGGAGACAGGAAGAGGATTTACACACAGTTATTCTTATTAGCATTCGTCTGGTGACCAAGACTCGGCAAGATCGTCCACGGGAATCGATCTTGTGACCCCACGTGTGCGGGCTACAGATGATAACACCTGAGGCATTTCACTCAATTCAGATGCAGATAAACATGTGGACACTTTTCTAAAAATATATTTCTTGGGAAGGGGGTGGGAGTGTTCATGTGGCATGCAAATTCCAACATCCAACATTTTGGGCGAAATACAAAAACTTCCTCTAGCAGCTTGTATAGAGAAACCTAAATGCACACTTACCTACGAGCATGTGAAGTGTTCGATAATATGGTTTTAACAAAATGAACATCGCGGTACCCTCGAGAAACAAATGTCAATCACTCACCTGGTTAACAGCGCGTTTAGGACAGGCTTCAACAGTGTGGCAACTCTCGTTAGGTAAGCGCACATTCTCATTCCAGAAAGTGACAGCATTGATCCACTGGCAGAGGGAATGTGATGTACTGCACGCATATAACTATTGCACAAACTATTCTTACAAACACTCATTCATCTTCATGTTAATCTAGATAAAGATTTGCATAAATTATCTTATTGGTAATTTTTTGTAAGTGCAAGCGGAATATATAATTGCAGTAGATTTAGGTGACAGGTCTTTTAAGACCTGAGTCATTATTCGGTTGCCCTTGCATGTTCCACAGATAAAGAAATAAATAGACTGCCTAACTGATAAAAGTGCAAGCAATCAATAAGAGGAATATCTCGAAACCGTTAATTCTGCAAAAAAAGTGTGTTTTGTATCAAATTGATTGCTCTAAAAAGTACATTTTATAAAGTAAGATTTTGTCTCTCTCTCTCTCTCTCTCTCTCTCTCTCTCTCTCTCTCTCTCTCTCTCTCTCTCTCTCTCTCACACACACACACACACACACACACACACTCTCTCTCTATCTCTCTCTTGCGGTTTACCAGTTATGTAAGTCATTCAAATCGAAGAAAACTTAAGAGACCATTTATAAAAAGTTCAACTTATACATTTCACTTGTCATCAAAATACAGAGCTGTTCAATAAAGACCGATCATAATTTTTTACGGTCATAATTTTTCGCACTAAAATTCAAACTTATTATATTCTGTTAGCCTAACGTGAAACAAACACGCCGTAGTAGATTCATTGTTGGTGCTCGTGGTTCCCGCCTGTGAGAACCAGTCAAGTTCAGACATCTTTAGTATCGCCCACCACTGCAATGGAGGTAACATGCAGTTAAAGTTGATGTTAGAGGAAGATCCGGAGTTTCTTTCAAACGTAATCACTGCTGATGAAACTTGACTACATCATTTTGATCCTGAGAGCAAACAGCAAAGCTCAGTGTGGAAATCTCCTTCATCACCAATCTCCAAAAAAGCAAAAGTGGTTGCTTCTGCTGGGAAAGTTATGGTCATCTCATTCTTTGATATTCATGGAATGGTTTATGAGCATGTTGTACCTGCACTCACATCAGTAACTGGGCAATACTACAGGGATGTCCTGAAAACATTGCAAGTTCACATCAGGCGCAAAAGACTACATTTCCATGAAGCAGGCTGGATGCTGCACCACGATAATGCGTGGCCGCATATTGCCAATGTTGTTGCGGAATATCTTGCAAAAATCAACGTGAAGTACATCCCTTACACTCACTATAGTCCGGATTTAGCCCCATGTGACCTTTTCTATTCCCTAACTTGAAGAAACGCCTTCGTGGGAGACATTATCCATCATCAGAAGCAGTGGTGAAGGCTGCGAAGGCGATTTTGAAGAATATCTCAAAAACTGGTTTCCAGCATGTCTTTGAAGACGCAGAAACGCTGGGACAAGTGCATCGCATTCAGGGGAGACTATTTGAGAAGGACCATGAAGCAGAAACCTCAGGTTCCAAGAGGGAAAAGATCAATAGAAACTAATACAATAGTAGAGATCATAAATAAGCATAATGGGAATAAAAAGGGAATAAATGATATAAGAAACATAGTTAAAAAGAATATTCGAAATAGCAATACAGTACAAATGAAGGAAAAATTGGACAGGAGTTGCCTTCGGGCACATACAAGGCAGGAAACACAGAACAATAGAACCGACATCAAGACGCCAGTAAAATATGCGAGGTATAAGGAAAACTCAGCCAAGCATGATAGAATACCGTTATGACGCTGAGAGGTCATACAACCCAGAGGGGCGGAGAATAGTACTGATGCATAGGAACGACATACGGAGGTGACCAATAAGAGAAAATTAAAGAAATAAACCCTGCCAATAAAATGTAGAGCAAACCACGTGATAGGCGTAAAATAGGAAAGGAATAGAAAATGGGCGGTGATAGGAAAGAAAAGCTAGGATAGAAGCTGAAAATACGACAGGCAAAAGAGCGTCACTCTGCTAGTGAGGACGACGGGGAGAAGACGTGTTATTGGAAGGTTACTCCGGTACTGAGTATTGTGATAAAAGTAGGATCAGATGTCGCAGTCCGACTTAGAGTTATGGTCTTGAAGATAGTGCAAATATAGGGAATAACAAGGGAGTTCGCGAAGCAACGTAAAACATCGTAAAGGGGAAAGGAAAATTAGGAAGACAACGCAAGTGTTAACAAGAGAGCTACGAGAGCCCGGCTAAAGAAAAATAAAGGAATTGAAAGACGGTCAACACGACTTTTCATAACCGAACCCTGAGAAAGAGATCCCAGCTCACCGACGATTAGACAAAACACCCACCTTTCCACCTCACCGTCAAACCTTTCACACTCCAGCCCTAAACAAGCACACATTAGGACAACGAACCGAAAAAGAACCCACACCAACCATCAAAATTATGAGGATGAGTAAAGGTACGTTGTTTATTTGGTACCCGGTTCGACCCGCAAAGCAGCCTTCACCACTGCTTCTGATTATAGATAATGCCTCCCACGAAGGTGTTTCTTCAAGTTAGGGAATTGAAAAAGGTCACATGGGGCTAAATCCGGACTATAGTGAGTGTAAGGGATGTACTTCACGTTGATTTTTGCAAGATATTCAGCAACAACATTGGCAATATGCGACCGCACATTATCGTGGTGCAGCATCCAGGCTGCTTCACGGAAATGTGTTCTTTTGCGCCTGATATGGACTTGCAATGTTTTCAGGACATACCTGTAGTATTGCCCAGTTACTGATGTGTGTGCAGGTATAATATGCTGATAAACCATCCCATGAATATCAAAGAATGAGATGACCACAACTTTCCCAGCAGAAGCAACTACTTTTGCTTTTTGGGGGGTTTGGTGATGAAGGAGATTTCCACACTGAGCTTTGCTGTTTGCTCTCAGGATCAAAATGATGTTGCCAAGTTTCATCAGCAGTGATTATGTTTGAAAGAAACTCTGGATCTTCATCTAACATCAACTTTAACTGCGTGCAGACCTGCATGCGAATGTCCTTTTGTTCGGGAATCAACAGTCTTGGAACCCATCGCACACAAACACGTCTCATGTGTAATGTTTGTGTCACCAACGTGTGGGTGGGACCCAATGAAATGTTCAGTATTTCAGAAAGTAATCTGAAGGTAAATCATCGATCCTCTCGCACAATGGCACCAGCAGTGTTGATGTTTTCTGCCGTAAGAGCAGTAACTGGAGCACCGGGTGCACCTTCCTTTGAAATTGATTGTCTCCTCCTCTTTAAGCATTTTAAACCAGCTTCGAGCTGTGTTGTAGGGAAAAACAGACTCTCCATAGTCCTCTTGTAACACTGTATATGCATCAACTGAAGATTTGTTGAGACGAAAGCAGAATTTCAAAGCCGCATATTGTTCCTCACGTGTTACCTCCATTGCAGCGGTAGGTGATACTGAACATGACTGACCTTGCCTGGTTCTCATAGGCGGGAACCAGGAGTACCAACAATGAAACTACTACGGCGTGCTTGTCACATTAAGCTAACAGAATATAATAAGATTAAATTTTAGTGCTAAAAATTATGGCCGTAAAAAATTATGATCATTCTTTATTGAACAGCCCTCGTATAACTTTTAAGTGATTGTCAAACCTTTTAAGAACTGGTGGCTGTGTGGTGGCTTTGAAACGCCTCTATCTTTGTATGGCCATGAGAGACAGGAAAGCATTTTTAGACAAAGGTCTGTGTGTGTGCGCGCGCACGTGTGTGTGTGTGTGTGTGTGTGTGTGTGTGTGTGTGTGTGTGTGTGTGTGTGTGTGTGTGTGTAAAAGCATAATTCAAAAATGTAAAGTCGCTTATATACTAATTGGTATTTAGTATAGTATAGGATAGAACTGTACGGAGGCATTGTGACCAGTCCTGATCTACTGTACCTATGACCCAAGTGCGGCATCCTTGTGAGGAAGGATAATGCGAAAGTAGACAGAGGGTGACCGACCCAAAAGCCATGACAATGCGGAGGGCAGGGTCCCAACTTTCAGATGGAAACTCCCCGGCAGGCGAGTACAAGCGGTATCCCGCCCACCGTGGTCCTGAAGCGCCCCACAAGGACGTCCCGGAGACCGGAGACAGTCCCAGGAAGAGGAAGATGTGTTCACCAAGAGCTTATCATCCTGCCATGCAGCGCCGAGACATCCACCGGCATATTTATACCGAAAGAGACCATCAGATGAGATGTACAATGATAATGCAGATGAAATGGAGGGACAGGAAATTCGGGGGATGTAATTAACTTACCCAGCATTCTTCTGGGGACATGGGTAAAGCCCCGAGAAGACCCATGGGGCAGGTAGGTTAAGAATCGAACCCGGACCTCCCGAATGCGGGCCGCAGACGAAACCGCCTGAGCCAATCCGTTCGATTTCATCCTGGGTACTTCTATATAATAGTAAACCATAAGAGATCTTTTTTTTGGGGGGGGGGGGAAGCAATTTACGTCCTCCAACGTTAAGTCATATCGGACGATGGATGCAATGATTTTGAAATGAGCCCGGGGTCCATGGAGCTTAGAGTTACCCGATATTCGTCTTTTAGGATAAGGGAAAACCCCGGAAGAAACCTTATCCAGGTTACTCTTATGTGAAACAAGGATTAATAATATCTTATCTTTCTATTAGTAAACATTTGTTACCCCTTCTTTCATTATCGAACCCCAAATCGTGTAGGGACCGATTCAAAGTCGCCTTGAGAAGTTAGGTAGGGTGACGTCACCACTGTTTACCCTTGCCAAAACTAGATTCGACGTTGGTGGAATGTTTTCAAACAGCAGAAAATGAACAATACGCCGCACTCCGCTTTGCACGTTCTTTTGTTCCCCCGCCTTTTTTTATGGAGTTCATAGGGTAGCTTTCACTCGTTCCTTTTTTATTCTACATACCGGTAGCCTTAGCTGTTTCTTTCATTGCCTTACTGAATTTTACTTGAAAAATAACGACATTCAATACTAATGAGCGGTCCTTACTTCTTAGCTTGCCAATATTTCGTTTGTTCTTAGGTTCCCCTTCCATAACTATAAGTACTTACAAAACTGTTACACAGCTTCATGTAACACTTTACAATGTTTCACACCTATAAATATAGTAATGGGAGCTCTTCTTGCAAACGTGATCACTTTTACTGCATTACCTCGCCTGCTCGTTGCCAGGATGGTGCCTGCCTTGCATGTCGCCGTTTCTTTGCATACGTGAATGTCTTTTGTTTATTTGAAACATATGAGTAATGCAAGAAAACAGAGGATTGCGGTTTGTTTTAAAAATTGCCTTCAACCCTCCTTTACATTTCTCTCGCTTTGTCCCCCGATTTAAATTCAATAATAAAAAAGATGCTTGCTGCCTACATTTTCTAGTGTGTATATATGAAATTTTTTCAAAATTACTTAATGTAAAAAAATATAACACTCCTGTGATTAAAGATGGAAAATTAAAACTTGGCAGGTAGGAGCACTGTAGTCTTCTCTACCCAAGAAAAAATTGTTGTAGTATTATAGTGGTAAGCTTTATAGTTACCGCATACAAATAGCAAATATCGGAATTTACCGAAAAACAAACATTTTCGAAAAAAATTGGACCCACATAAACACAAAATGAGTGTAATATTGACATAATCTGATAAAGAAAAATATTCTCCATCAGTCAGTGTGTTCAAAGGTGCAAATTATTACAATTAATTATTTATACCATGTTACACTGGGGAACAAAAAAAAATTATTTTCATATACCCGAAACAAAATAGGCAAATTCTTATGTAAACTGATCTGCTGATTCCAAAAATGCCCCTCAAAATGCTGTATTACGTAACGTTTTTTAGGTATTCATAATTTTTTATGAAAACTTACAGAAATGTGATGTGATAACTCATATTTGATTAATTGAAAATAATAGGTATTTTATTGCCAAATAACATTGAAAATAATAATTATTATTATTAAAATAAATAAACACAAGATAATGATGGAAACCAATACCTGAATTATCTCAGAAGTGGTTCACTGTCCTTTTTTTTTTATTGACTCTCCCGTTAGAGGAACCAACAATAGTCTCCGAACATGGCTGAATCCCAGCGATACCCTGGTAACGTCTTTCCATCTCAGAAATGTCCTGGTGAAAACGCTCACCTTGCTCATCACTTACTACAGCTCCTAGGTTTGTAGGGAAACTATCACGGTGAGAGAGCAAAAAGTGGATTTTAAGTGTCATATGGCAACCCATTTCTTTGTAGCTCCTTAATAGTTCTGAGACTAAAGTTTCATAATTTTCTTCTTTGTTATTGCCCAGGAAGCCTTCCACCACTGATTTAAATGATTTCCATGCTGCCAGTTCAACACGTTTAAGATTTGATTCAAAAACACTGTCTTTAAGAGGACCGACAAATATACCTTCCATCAATTTAGATTCACTTATTTTGGGAAAGATACTTCTTAAATACTCAAATGCACTTCCACTTTTGTCCAAACCTTTAACAAAATTCTTCATTAACCCGAGCTTTATTTGAAGTGGGGGGAGAAGAACTTTGTTTGGGTCTACTAGAGGCACATACTTAACACTGCTTGCTCCAGGGGTATAGTCTTCCCTTTTCCCCCACTCTTTCACTATAAAATGCTTGTCAGTTGCCTTACTGTCCCATAAGCACAAAAAAACAGCAATATTTTGTGAAACCTCCCTGCAGTCCCGTTAGCTATGCAACTACCTTGAGGTCACTACAAATTTCCCAGTCATGGTTTTGATAACTAATAGCATCTAAAATGATGGACATGGAATCGTATGTCTCCCTCATTCCTATGGCATGAAATAAAGGTATTGAAGGTAGTAAATTGCCATTATGAAGCAACACTGCCTTTAAGCTGTATTTAGAAGAGTCAATGGCTATTATTTTAAATTAAGTCAATATGAGTTGGTATCATACCTCATTTCTGTAATTTTATATAAAAGAATAAGAATATCTCATAAATGTTACGTGATACAGCATTTTCAGAGGCATTTTTGGAACCAGCGAGTCATTTTGTATAAGAATTAGCCTATTTTGTTTTGGGTACAAAAAACGTGTTCCCTAGTGTATTAGAGTGGCAACAACGCGAAGATAAAAAAGGACGAAGCTAATGAGAATTCCCGTGTGTTAGACAGAGATAGATATATCCTATTTACTTCCAGACTGTCTTAAGGTTGAGACCAGCTATAGAAGAAAAAGAACATCCCATGTATAAATGGAAGATAAAGGACTGTTATGCATCTGTAAGATGTATAACGATGTACAATGACAATGCAGATGAAATGGAGGGACAGGAAGCATTCGTCTGGGGACACGGGTAAATCCCCGAAAAGACCCATGGGTCAGGTAGGTTGAGAATCGAACCCGGACCTCCAGAATACGGGAAACAAACGAAACCGCCTGAGTTAACCCGTTGGATTTCATCCTGCATACTTCTATATAATGGATGCAATGGGTGAAATGATGCTCAAATGAGCTCGGGGTGCATGGAGCTTAGAGTTAACGACATTCGTCTTTTAGGATAAGGGAAAACACCAGAAAAAGCCTTATCCAGGTAACTCACGCTGACCGAGATTCGAACTTTTTTTTGGCCTTGACATCAACTTTATTTGTAATTTCACATACTTTACATCCAGATGACATAATATGTGCATCAAGTACACTGCACAAATTTTCAATGAAAACATTCCTTTTCATACATGAACCAGAACATTTATATCCTTTCCAAAAGCAATCAAGATCCATATAGTGTAGAAAAGAATACATTCATGAGCTTACAATAGCAACACAACATTCTCTGAAGTGCAACGCAACCAATGATAGTATGAAAAAAATTGAATAAAAAAACTATGTTCAATACCTTCTCTTATGCAACACACTGGAAGTTCTTTCAAGGAACTTATTAGAAATGGATCAACTCCATACTATAATGCAAGTAGATTCTTATATATATAAAGGTGTTGACAGCAAAAGCATCTGATGTTTTTTATTATACATAATAATCAGGAGAAAGGGGAAGATTCAGGAACTCTACAATGAGGAAAGGATGGGATTTTATGGTAAATATAAGTACTAATCCACATAGATTTCATCTGAAATCTACAAATTACTATTCAATTTAGATGTTTCTATTTTGCATGTATGATCTGTTAAGTATAGCTTCTACAGTTATGATCCTTAGGTGGGACGTAATATTCATCTAAGCATAGCAGGCTTTATGCCTAAGTCTAACTCGGGACTTCTTGAAGGTGAGACAGACACGCTACCGATGCGGGCAGAGAGATCTTACTACATATGAAATGGAGATAACGTTAATTTAGGCGAAATACATTTTTTGACCTAACCATTTAAAGAATATTGTCACCCGAACGTCGGGACTTCCTGTGGAGCCGGCCGGTGCTGTGGTCGGAAGGGAGGCGTTCGCTCACGCCCACCCATTCGTCTTATAACGGTAACGAGGGGTGGCTGGAAAAACATCACTGTGCCGTCTCTTTCCCCTCCCCTTGAGTTCTAGAACATCCACGATATTTCATCTAACCCGGAACCTTCTAGATAGGTCAGTTGGTCTTATATAAGCGACGCGCCGGGCCGGAGGAAGTTAGTTCTTGGCGAGCAGCGTGAGGAGCGCCGAGTGAGTTAACGGACAAGAAGACTGTGAACGTGCATCGGACCTGCGAGTGCAGTGGACCTGTGACAGACGAACTGGTGAATTGTAATTGTGTTCATTACGTAATTCTGTGTAATCGGCAAGTGTTCCGACTGTAATTCAGTGGAAATAAAGAACATTGTTGAGTTGTGAAATTGGGCTTTTAATTTCACGAACCCATAAAGTCACAATATCTACTACTTATGGTTTTCAAATGAGAAATCCTTATTCTTCTTTTATGCAGGGACATACCAGGAGTATCGAATTTCAAAGCCTTCACCTATCGACCAGCTCCTTTAACTTTGTATTTTTGGTTCTTCTGGTCAATAGCATTCTGAACCAAAAGTGAAAGCCTTCTTCACAAGCACAACGTCTTTTTATAGTTCCACTGTGCTCGAATTCAAGTACAAGGACTTGTAAATACTCTTTAGTCTTTAAATAATTTATTAAATTAAATTGGAATTTTTTATAGCCCCATATACGTGAAAATCTATTAAAAATAGTATTAAAAACTACTACTAAAAACAAAACGAAACTATATATATGAAAAATTAAAAAATTAAAAAATAGAAAAATAAAAAATAAAAATAATAAAAAATAAATATATGATAAAATAAAGAAAAGAATATATTAAAGAAAAAATATATATGATATTAAATAGATAAAATATAAATATTGTGACTCTGTGGGTTCGTGAAATGAAAAGTCCAATTGCACCACTCAAAAATGTTCTTTATTCCCACCGACTTACAGTTGAACACTTGCCAATTACACAGGATTACGTAATGCACACAATTATGATTCACCAGTTCGTCCGTTACAGTTTCTCTTGCACTCGCAATTACGTAAACTCCTCCGACGCACCTACACAGTCTTCTCGTCCGTACACTAGCACGACGCACCTTTGCTGCTCGCCAAGAACTGACTGACTGACTCATTACAGCCCTTTTTATAGGAATATCACTGTCTTCTAGAAGTCTCTAGTTTCCGTGAATCACCGTGAAAGTTCCAGAGGACAGGGGAAGGGGAAAGAGGCGGCCAGCGACAAGTGACACTTCCCTAATCAACAGCTCAGTTAGTGACTGAGATTAATGGGAGGGTGTGGCTCGGCTGCCTCTGGCCCCTTACACAGCTGTCGTTGGTTGGGCTTTCCGCTAATTGGGTGACAATATGACAAATAGTAACAGTGCTGCTATTAGCCAATAACGACATGTGACAAATTGTTAACACATGCATACATAACCTAATAAAGCAAAAAGAAAAAAAAAAAGCCGTCCTCCCTCAACTCCAAATTAAGTCAAGGCTGAAGAGGGTACACCCCTGAAGCAGCCATAGGGCGAAATAAGCCAGGGTGAAATAAACCCACGGGCGAAATAAGCCCTAAAATCCCCCTGTAGTAGTAGAAAATCTATTGGCCTTTCAAATTTTAACTAGTTATCAAAATCGACTGATTGGTTTCTGACATTACAGCGCAGGCGCGCGCACACACACACACACACACTTTCCCTCTTTATAATATTGATATATTATAATATACTTATCCCTTATACTCCTATTACCTTATTATTTTCACAGATGCCACCTCTTGAAGTATCTTCTAGTTCCTAATATTAACGCTGAGTAACACCAAGTTGGAATTGCTACCATACAACACTTACTAAAGAACAGTTTGACTCTGCCTCGGTTCTACGTTCAATAGGTAGAATGGTACTTTCGTAAAGTCTGTTTACCCAACGCGTGTGCAGTTCCCAGTCAAAGGGACCTCAACGGACGGGACCCTCCCCTCCACTAATGACCGTCATAAATCTATCTCCACACTTCAGAAATGGAACACTGACGTTGGGGACCAATAGCAGCCCCCATTTGTTGAAAATGACAGTTGCATGTCTACTCCGCGTGGAGTCTCAGTTGCCAAATTTCCAACTTCCAGTTGTTCTGTTTCATTAGGTGCAAGACGGTGATGTTAAAATGTTGCAACATTGTAGAAAGGACCGTCAGGAGGAGGGTCTATGTTGCAAAACGATTATGAGGGTTTGTCAAAGAAAGCGGCCGCCGTGCACTTGCGTTGGCTAGACAGACTTTAACATCCATTATGCGATACAGAACAGTCGTTTTATAATCCGGCCCGGATCGCGTGTAATCCACGAGCTGTCCGATACACTCTCCGCCTTACATAATCATTAGTGACAGTGACATGCCATATAATGAGTACCTACTAACGTTTCATAAGCGGTGCTCATCTTTAATGAGACATCCCCAGTCGTCACGAGGGTGTAATTTATGAACAAACTCACTCTGTAGAGTTTTACTTTTAAAAGTTAAACGTCTCTTTGAGCAAATGTTTTCGAAACACGCATTTGCCTTACAGTATTCTCAAGAGAGCGTCCAAACCATCGAACAATTCCAATTATTTTCTCCGTTAGCTTTTTTCACTTTCAGCGATCCTATTGTCCTACACTTATTACCTATATCGCAGCTGTCCTTAATTTATATGGTGATGTAAACAAAGCGAGAAGGTGTATTACTCTACAGGCGACTGTTACTGGAGGAAAGAGTTATAACGGCAACTGTTTCTAAGCAAATTCAAGCGCTTGTTTTGAACACATATAAATATATGCTGACAAATAATCTTGGTAAGGCGTCATGCAACGAACCTGATAAATTCTGGGTATTCACAGAAATACAGTAAGAAAAATTATGACGAAAGGAATACCAAAGACGCCGATCAAGTGTGAAAACAAAAGGGAACGTTCCTCTAAAGTAGATAATTTCACATGCGATTTAATTCGTCGAGAAATCTACATATTCTATACAGTTAACGCCAGAGGTTCTACTCCCATTAGCCCTGGACCCGTAGGACCAAGGCCTCCTTAGACCAGGGAATTACCGAGGTGTCCCAAAAGGGCGCCCGGCACCTCCGTGGGGCTTTCCATAGGGCAAGACCTAGAGACTAACAAGGCCCCCCCCCATCTGGTCCTGTGGACTCAAGACGGGATGGAAGTGGATACGCCACTTGCGCGCGCCAACTCCAAAATGCGAAGGCTACCGATATGACCTCGGTGGGGCCGCCTGGTGATCTAGCACACCTTCTACTAGCTATGCTGGCTAGTACGCGGGAATATTAATGGCTTCCCTCAACCCCGTCTGGAGACGTACCCGATCTCCCTCGGGTATCGGAAACCAGTGCCCCCTCGAGTCAAATCCAATCCGAACAACTCCCTATCAGGGAGGGGCACGAATGTTCGGTCCGAGGTTCCACTAGTAACGTCAGAGGTACCACGAGTGCTAGGAGTCCGCAGCGCCCGCACCGCGGCAGCTGAAGGGGACGGATCCCCTCCCCAACGGAAATAATTCTATGCAAAAGGGAGAACGCCCACCTTAGATGAATTGGTCGTACATTTGAAAGAAATTTATGATTTTCCTTATGGGCACTGCACTTTGCGCGGCCTCCTAAAGGAGCTGGGTTTTAATACCGCACTTTGAATAAGAGTTTTTTTTTTTTTTTTTTTTTGTAATTTTACGTCCTCCAACGTTAAGTCATATCGGACAATGAATGAAATTGGTGAAATGGTGCTCAAATGCGTCCAGGGTCCATGGAGCTTAGAGCTACCCGACATTCGTCTTTAAGGATAAGGGAAAATTCCGGAAAAAACCGTATCCAGGTAGCTCACCCTGACCGAGATTCGAACTCGGGACCTCTTGAACGTGAGGCAGACACGCTACCATTCACGCTACCGAGGCGGGCTTTTGAATAAATTAAGGGTTATTATGGAATCAATTAGAATTGTGCCTTGGCGCTATGTGTGTATGTGTGTGTATGTGTGTGTGTGTGTGTGTGTGTGTGTGTGTGTGTGTGTGTGTGTGTGTGTGTGTGTCAAAACTAAGGAAATTTCGCAGTAATGGACATAAGATAATTTACTTAGACGAAACCACGTACGATACCCATGACATATCGAGAAATGTGG
Organism: Mantis religiosa; assembly: GCA_030765055.1. Lineage (NCBI taxonomy): Eukaryota > Metazoa > Arthropoda > Insecta > Mantodea > Mantidae > Mantis > Mantis religiosa. The sequence goes on from CM060950.1 coordinate 413,287,790, forward strand.
CAACCTTGCAGAAAGGTCTGGGAGGAGGGTCTGTGTTGTAAAACGATTATAAGGGTTCTTCAAAGGCAGCGGCCGAACTGCACACGCGTTAACTTAACAGACTTAACTGCACACGACCAAGTTCTGTGTGGCTGAGAGATGTGGAGAGGTCGGTTAAGGGGGGACCGAAGTGCTAAAAGTGATTTTCTGAACTACTAAAGCTAGAGCCTCAATTCACCAGTTTTCATTCCAATATGTAACTGCATTCTTGATCTATGAATTGATTTATACAATTTTACTACCTAAAATCAAAATCTATTTCTTTGACAGATATTGCGCAATAAATCTCATTTTGATACAATTAAATTCCTTAATACCTTGATAACAAATTAAAGGATCGGATTTCTGTAATTTTGCATAGTTATTTTTTTTAAAAAATATTTTATGTGTCAAGGCGAAAAAAAACCCTCCAAAAATCGGTGCTTGGTCGTAGTAATTACTTTTTAAAAATTAAACTGAGACCAATATCAAAATTACCATATATCAGTTTGTTGCACAGCTTCTGAAGTGTGTTCTGTATAATTTTCAGAGCGCTAGCTGTAATATTGTGGGAGAAGATAGATTTTGAATATGGAAAAATAACAAACAAAAACTGAACTTGAGAAAATGGCTTTAAAGCTATGCATGCAGTTTACATGAAAAATATATAATTTCTTTACATTAGAAAGCTCCTAGTAGCCTCTTGAGGCTTAGGTTTTAGATGTATTTACTGAAAACGCAGTCTATTTTCACATTCCACCGCTAATTGAGAGGCAAAACCAGAAGTGTAAAGCATCTCCGGGTTCAGTGTTTGTGAAAGCAATGTGGGCAAGCTAAATCTTTTATCAGTTCTTTCAACTGGCCAAAATCTAAAATAATATATTTGCTCTCACCTACATCCACCTCTGGTATATAGGTACTGCACTGCACCTCCAATTTAGAAAGGCTTATGTTTTTCTTTTACAGTGCTAGAAATGAAATGTGTAGGGTTTAGCGCCCGCTTTTACTACATACGGCACCGCAGGCGATGACACTGATGATACGTGAGATGAAGATGGAGCACCGGTGGAATGAGATGGCGGGGGAGACCGGAGATCCCGGAGAAAACCCGCCCCAGTGCCGTGTTGTCCACCACAAATCTTTACAGTGCTAGAGGCTTAGTTACTTCCTGATTTACTTCAGCTGAAGTATGTCTTCCCCCTTCTAATTTACACAAAGCGGCTCTACTACCCTTTATCTTTGGCATTCTAAAACAATAAAATAATGCAGTAACATATAAATGCATATAGGTACCTTAACCTCTTTAATTTCACAATACATAATTGTTCTAGGTACATTTACTGAAATAAACTTGTATCACAACTTACGGTGTAATTTTAGGCACAAATGCACACTTGAGTATAATAAATATAAAACTAAGAGGTGAAAACCTAAAAATAATAACTTTAAACGCCAAGTATTACTTCTAAAACACTGGAACATCAAAAGAAAACAAACATTTTGCGCCATTACATAAGAAAAAGACTAAAAACATCCGAAAAAATCACTGCCATCTAGGGGATTCATATGAAAGCTTGTTAAAATAGGCTACGGTGGCTTAATGCTATTTTAATGCCTACTTTAAAATCAAATCGTTCGTAAGTTCTCTGCATTCAAACATGGGCATGCCATTTAAAGCATGAAGAGGCATTTAGCCAACATTGAGTTTTAAAATTGGCGTCCACAACAGGTGATGCGTTTGCCATACGGGCATGAAACTTTGTAAACAAGTAAATTAAATTATGGTGCATACTTTGCAACTAAAAATCAAAATTCAATTATTTTTTTCATGAAAATGACTAACAGCACTTAAGGGAGATAAACTGGTGACGTGCGGCAAATGTTTGCACAAACAGAAATTAGCACGTGAGATGGTTATTGTTCCTTACACGAGCGAAGCAGACGATGATTTGGATGACATCTCAGAGCTTAGAGTAGCGCAGAGCTTAGAGCTTACCTTAGAGTAGCGCACTAACGTCACAACTTCCACCACTCCCATTGAGCTGGATGACACTCGTTTCTAAGCTAAGCTACATTAAATGCAGGGGCTTCATGGAAGTAGGGCTACTCTACAAAGACGTGCTTTAGTTTCATTGTCTTATTAATTGGTTTTCCTTCAACTATTAAATTATCTGGCAAATGCCTTGGTGACGCTTGTTACATTATACACTGATTCAGAATTATTATTTAAACAAATTATGTATCCACCTCCCTGTCATTACTTTATAAATGTATTACCCTGGATTGATCAAGACAAACTACTTAACTGGTCTGGTTGACGTATAAGGGCATGGCACGACATTCCTCAGTTCGCATCTCTTAAAGCGCAATTGTTCTTTATCTGGTAACCAGGAGATGTGGGCGCATAACTTGGACAGATAACTAGCCGCAGATAAGGTCGGCAAGCACATCAGCTCCTCTGGACGCTTCAGTAGAGGAAGTGCTGATTTGGGGCACGCTCTGCATGTTCTGCTATATTTGGGTAAGTTGCATGTTTCATTCTAAACTGCTCTTTCCGGGGAATGAAGGGCAAAGACCAGGTATTCCATATTTATCTTATTTATTGCACTCCCGTGATAACAATATACAATATACATTCATTAAATTATTATTCTCTTTTAATTGTTCAGTATTCATCACTTTTACCATACAACAATCACTTTATTTATATTTAATACCATTAAAGCCCGCCTCGGTAGCATGTCTGCTTCACGTTCAAGAGGTCCCGAATTCGAATCTCGGTCAGGGTGAGTTAGCTGGATAAGGCTTTTCCGGGGGTTTCCCTTATCCTAAAAGACGAATGTCGGGCAACTCTAAGCTCCATGGACCCTGGGCCCATTTGAGCATTATTTCACCCGTTCCATTCATCGTCCGATATGACGTAAAACAATTTAAAGTACGTAAATTAAAAAAAAAAACATTAAAATAGTATTTTACTATTTTTTCTTTTTTTTAATTTTTTTCGTATATTTTACCATTCTTCGCCTATTTACACACCTCAGTTTAATGTCTTCGTTAAATATTTATTTTGATTTAATTGTGCCAACCAAATGGCTTTATTACTTCTCATATAGTGTTCCACCTTATAAAACTTCACCATTTCTAACCTCTAATGACTATCACTTCTAACAAACACTTCTGTTTTTATTTTCCCTACTACGTATTTGGGAAGTATGTATTCCACTCCAAAATTCGATATCAAAGTTCCTTGGAAAATGCATCCTTTCACAATCCTCGATTTAAAAAATAAATAAATAAAAAAGCTGTCTCTAAACAGCATAACTCAAAAACGAAAAGTCAGTTAAACACAAAACTTGTAAAATAAGTTCAGCATTTTCAAGAAAATTCCTTTAATCCAAACTACCCATTATATAGAAAATAATTCTGTTTCCCCCAAAGTGACTGTAACGAGTTCCATTATGTTAGCACAGTTTTCTTAATTTTCATAAAAAATTAAATATACCTACCATTTGAATTTTCTGACAAGAGCCCCTGAAGCCCTCTCCTTTCCGAAATACTTTTGAATAACTAATAAAGCGTAAGAGATAATTCACATCTCGTTGAAGTACATAGTTAATATAAAATACATTCTATTTATGATATATTACTTTTGTGCGAGTTTGTTATTGGCCTAAAATTTCCAATATATATTTTTCTCAAATGGGAAGTCGCTGTTCTTTCTTTTACTCCGACATCTGCACCTAGAGAGGATGGAATTTCAAAGCCATCACATTCTGACCATCTCCTTAAAGACTTAACTATTGCAAAGCGACTTTATTCTCCTGTTCCCAAGAAAAGAAGAACCTCGTTTACCTGGATCCACTGGGACCAGGGCCGATCTGAGTTAACGAAAGTCCTGGTTATGCATAGAATGACGTACAAACGAAAAACAATCATCACCGTAATATTTTTAATGGAGTTTATAAATTACTATTGTCACATTTTCACCTAAACATACATGTACAGTAATAGCCTATGTATTTGTACTAAACACAATATAGCCACAAACTAGTGGGCAGTAAAAAAGGCAGAGAGCTTCTGCTGTATTGCTTTAATGCATCGCTTACGAGCAGCGCTATCTCGCTTCAGATTTAACATTAGAAGTTCAGTTGGTAATGTTTCGGTTTGACTCTGGAAATGAAGCATCTGCAGTTTGCTACTGCTTTTGAGTGGGTCCTAATCACAAATGGTTCATCAACACTGTCTGACTTGTAATACTCTTCATTTTCATTTTCAGTAACACTTCAATGATGCAATAAGAATTTATCGTAAGCGGTTTATAAACCACGTGATTATCAATGTCTTCTTCAACATCAGAACAGTCGCCAATATTTTTAAAAATGTTCATAAAATCTTCTTCCTCACTTTTCTTCCTTAATCTTTTCTGGCACGTAACACACACACGCACAGACGCGCACGCACGCACCCACACACGCTCGCCTCGGTAGCGTAGATGGTAGCATGTCTGCCTCACGTTCAAGAGGTCCCGAGTTCGAATCTTGGTCAGGGCGAGTTACCTGGATAAGGTTTTTCCGGGGTTTTCCCTTATACTTACAGACGAATGTCGGGTAGTTCTAAGCTTCATGGACCCTGGACACATTGAGCATCATTTCACCCATTTCATTCATCGTCCAAAATGACTTAACGTTGGAGGACGTAAAATTACAAACAAAAAGCTACACACACCAACCAAAACCTTTTCCATGCCTTTATCAAAGTTTTTCTTCCTACCTGGTCGTAACCACATGGGATAAGTGCAATGAATTCGCCCGCTAGCAAGAGAATTCGAGTGAGAATAGCACTTTATCCTCTGTATAAAAAAAATTCTTCTTTTACTACGCTAAACAATTTATTTTTTTAAACTGATCCGAGTTAACGAGGTTTACCTGTATATTAAAACCATTTCTACAAATATTTATACCGATTACTAAGGAGTAGATGGAACAACACGATTTAGTATAATCAGCCTCAACCTGGAACTGTCCTGCTGTAAACATACTCGTATGGGTGGCGAGAGAGAGAGACAGAGGTACTGTACGGTAACGCTATATGACTGGTGGAGGAAAATTCATGGATGTTTATAGAGGTGTTACCGCTTCACTTGTTCCTTAGGGATTGCAGGCGAATAACTACTTTATAGGAGCACCTCCCTGATATTTCAACAGACTTTGCAGAATTGGCGAATGGACTGGACCTATCCAGCCATTTTATGTAATGTAGGAACCTCCTAGTCATTTATAAAAATATTCAACAATTTCCAGCCTTTTTCAATTTTCATTGGCCGACTTTGAACTTAAAATCTCTCAAACATTATGACTGTCGAGTTTTTCAACTGTCACTTAATAAGCTACTTCAATTTTTCCTGAGACTTCACTGAACTTATAGTGTCACTTCACTAATATGAACTGGTTCCATTATCACTGTCACTTCACTTTCCTCGCGAAGTACTTCAGTCTCATATAAACTCGCTCGGAGAACGACAGTTTTAATCGCAACAGAAAAGAAATCCTAACTCTCTCGCTGACTTGTTCACTCGCTAATTCTCAGACTCAGCTTGTGAGAGCGCTTGCTCACATATCCGTTGGAAAATTTTACACAGTTTCGAAAGCTTCGAGATGGTGGAAGTTCTAGAAGATTATGATTTTCTGGTGAAAACATTTTCGATGAAGAAACTGGGTGAACGCGCAGCTTATCTGTTTACCGTTACGACTGCCCGGCGCTGACCTCCATATAATCTTGGGCCATAGCGCTGCGTCATATATAAAAAGGAATTTGATTATATAAAGGTAATGAAAAATTAATTTATCACATAATAAACGTAACAACCTTACATTTCCAAATGAAGTACGTTTTTGCGTCTGTACTAAGGGACTTACTCAGGAAGTTTTTGGAGTAAAGGATTTCTATTGATCGCAGTGTACAAACTGTTATAAGTTAAAAGTTAGAATATGAGCGGTTGCATGCCACATGAAATTTGTATGCTGTGTCGCCATATTTACCTTCTGTTTAAATGTTTATCTATAGCGCGTCTCCCGCTTAGAAGACAGTACAGGCCTTATGGGGTGCCCTGTTACCACATGTACCTACTATACTTACAATCGCAACTTCGGCCACAGCAGCGACCGGTCTGCTGGTTTAATAATGTATTGTAAATAATACATTATTAATACGGAACTATCAGCACTGCTATTAAATTCTATTTAAAGAGATTCAATTTCTGAGTGCATGCATTTTAATTTTTATTCCTCCTTTGTTACTCTAGTAGTTCAAAACACAATTTTGCAGCCAAAAATATATATTATAGCAAACCAAATGGAGGCGTGCAATGATAAAAGCTTTAAATGTGTCGGTTACTTTTATACTTCTTCACTGTCATCTGATAAGGGTGCAATTCCTTCCATTTCGTCGTCCATTAGCCTCGACGATAAATATAATCTCCGTTTCATATAACCTTGCCCCGCTGACATGTATCACTCCGCGTGCACCTACCTTCCCCCTCACTCTAATTGGCTAATGCTTTCGCGCCATAGGCCATAGGCGGTGCCTTCCCGTCACATTGAAACCTGCAGTAAACGTCATAATAATTGCCAGGAAGATAGATAAAATCATACAAATAAGAAAATGAAGGCATGCAAAAATACAAGTTTGTAATGAAACTCAACTCAACTCAGCCTTTGCCCTTTTCCACTGGGATTTTTTAAACCAGCACACATACCTTGCAAAAATGCCTGTCTTTCATTCTTAAAAGTCATGTCACGCCATACTTGTGTGTCCTTCATTCACCCAAGTCTCGTCAAGGTATTATATTTTGCGACTTGTATCCCGGTACAGTCTGATTGTCGTTAAATAACGTCTTCGCCACACAGCAATATCGCCCCTGGAGTGGTTAGTTTTCCTGTTGCCTCAATCTCATGCTGCATCTAAAACATCTGTAAGTTCAACTGTAAGAGCACAGCTGTTGGACTTCTCTCACAGACAAAGACGGATTCTTCTCTGTGAGTGCATTAAACACATGCACCACATTTTTTTTCGGTGCATTCTAAAGGTTTTCCTTTGCGATGCTACAGCGAAAAACTGGTGGTAGACTCTGCCAGTATACATATAATAAGTACATGCACATTAAACGATCAGTAAAACAATTTAGCTCTCGCACTCAGCACAACACACCTTCGAATGGCAATATATGACTAATCCAGTTCAAAACAAAGTCAGTGATAAATGTCATATAAACAAGTATGTCACCACTACCACAAAAGCACGTGCTATTGTGTCATATGAAAGGCGGGCTAAAGCAAAGGAACCTCCTCTTTACTTGGTTTAAGAATTAACATGCATTTCAGATATATCAACTCTGTTGCGTAATATATTTAATTCAAAAAGTTACGAAAATATAAATTTGACAATTCCCTTCCAAGATATAAAGATATATCACCATGTTAAATAACGAACTAATGTTTACCGCACAACAGTCTACACTATAGCAGCAGCCCATGCGCGGGGATTAGGTCACGTGACCGTTAAGAGTACGGAGCAACCTTGTGTGAAACAAGGATTAATATCTTCTCTTTCTATTAGTAAGCATTTGTGATCCCTTCTTTCATTATCAAACCAAAAATCATGTATGAACCGATTCAAAGTCACCCTTGAGAAATTAGGTAGGGTGTACATCAGGGAACTATCGGCACGGGTGCAGGGGGCTATTGCCTCTCTGTACCCAATGCTGGGTTCGCGCTCGATGCCAGTTCGTTTAAAGCTACACCTCTTTCGAGCGCTGATAATCCCACTTATGTTGTACGCCTGTGAAATCTGGGGCATGGCTGCCGATAGCTGGATAGCATACCTTCAGCGTGCACAGAATAGAGGACTCCGATCCATCTATTCTGTGGGCCGTTGTTTCCCCGTGAGGTTGCTTCACGAAGCTTCTCTTCTCCCATACGTGGAGGACGAAATTAGGCGCCGGGCGACAAAATTTTACGATAAAATTCCTGCTCATAGAAGCGCCCTGGTTCGGTCTCTAGGAGACTACGACGCTGCGAGACGCCGCTTCAGGCGTTACCGGGTACCCCGTAAGGCTTGCGGGCATCCGAGGTAACAAAGGAATTAATCCTTACAGCAGCACAAGCTAAATTTCAAAACTCCAAAAGAGCTGTTTGGCTACAAAATTTACCCCACTTTAGAAAAATAAAACACCAGGGTGTAAACAAAAAAGCAGTTTGGCATCCTGTACAAAATTAAAGAGGAGCAAAAAGCTACCTCAACAAATTTCCTCAACAAAAAATACCACATCATCCTGTAAATATCACAATTATCAACCTGCGGCCAGACCCAAAACCGGGGTGGGTACGCAGCAAAAACCTTCTGGCTGTTAACAGCCTGTCAGTATACGACATACGACAAGGTAGGGTGTCGTCATCGCTGTTTACCCTTGCCAAAACTAGATTCGACGTTGGTGGAATGTTTTCAAACTGCAAAGAATGAACAATACGCCGCACTCGCTTTGAACTATTCCAGCATATTGCGTTAACCTAACGTTCTTTTGTTCCCCCCACCCTTTTTATGGAGTTCATGGGGTAGCTTTCACTCGTTCCTTTTTTATTCTACATACCGGTAGCCGTAGCTGTTTCTTCCATTGCCTTACTGAATTTTACTTGAAAAATAACGACATGCCAATATTTCGTTTGTGCTTAGGTTCCCCTTCCATAACTATAAGTATTTACAAAACTGTTACACAGCTTCAGGTAACACTTCACAATCTTTCACACCTATATAGTCATGGGAGCTCTTTTTGCAAACGTGTTCACTTTTACTGCATTACCTCGCCTGCTCACTGCCAGGATGGTGCCTGCCTTGCATGTCGCCGTTTCTTTGTATACGTGAATGTCCTTTGTTTATTTGAAACATATGAGTAATGCAAGAAAACAGAGGATTGCGGTTTCAACCCTCCTTTACATTTCTCTCGCTTTGTCCCCCGATTTAAATCCAATAATAAAAAAGTTGCTTGCTGTATATATCATTTTTTTTTTCAAAATTACTTAATGTAAAAAACTATAACACTCCTGTGATTTAAGATGGAAAATTAAAACTTGGCAGGTAGGAGCACTGTAGCCTTCTCTACCTAAGAAAAAATTGTTGTAGTATTATAGCGGCAAGCTTTATAGTTACGGCATAATGAACATACAAATAGAAAATATTGGACCGAAAAACAAACATTTTCGAAAAATATGGACCCACAGAAACACAAAATGATTGTAATATTTACATAATCTGATAGAGAAAAATATTCTGCATAAGTCAGTGTGTTCAAAAGGTGCAAATTATTACAATGAATTATTTATACCATGGAAACGTAGAGTCAGACGGAAAAATTCAATACCATAGCCGGGATTTGAACCACGGATTTTCTAGTCTCCGCCCAGCCGCTCTAACCATTGAACTACTATAGCCAACGTGCCGATATGAGATTAAGTTCTCTAACTGACTCGTGTTTTTCCCAGTAAATCACTTAGGAGTTCTCATAAACACATGAGACAACTACCTTAATGACAACTTACAACAGGTAAGTACTTTCAGGCCCGGGCCTTATAGTTAACCTCTATTAAGTCAATTATTCAATGCCATAGCCGGGATTTTTTTTTTGTAACTTAAGTCCTCCAACATTAAGTCTTATCGGACGGTGAATGAATTGGGTGAAATGATGCTCAAATGAGTCCAGGGTCCATGAAGCTTAGTTACCCAACATTCGTCTGTAAGGATAAGGAAAAACCCCGGATAAAACGTTATCCAGGTAACTCACCCTGACCGAGATTCGAACTCGGGACGTCTTGAACGTGAGGCAGACATGCTACCACCACGCTAACGAGGCGGGAAATAGTCGGGATTTGAACCACGGAGTGACCATTAATTGATGTAATACATCAAACTGAAAACTTTAAACTACAATTTTCACCATCATTTAGCGACTTATTCCCTTCATCTCGCAGAAATATCTAGAGACTAAAGTTGGCAAAAACTATACCGTAAATGGTTAGAAGGTCCTGCGCCGTGGCGTAGCGGGCAAAGGCAGCATGCCTTGGTCCCTGGCCGCGGAAAGCGGCCCGGGTTCGGTCCCACGCATGGGGTGCGGAATTTAAGTCCCGGGTATAGACCACTCAGCATCGTGAGCAAAGTGAGGAGCTTATGCTAGGTAAGCGGCCCTTGTCACGAAAACCAACGTTCCGGCTGGGGGATGCCAAGATGTTGACCACATCTCCTCCCCGTATCGGTTGCATGATCGCCCACCTCTGCCGTGCGTAAGTGGGCGTGAAGTCGGCAGTCGGGTTGGTAGGCCTTGGCCCTCGTGGGGCTCTCGCGCCAGCGGTTTCCTTTAATTGGTTAGAAGAGAGAGTTAATCGGTGGGGGAGGACGGCACAGCACCGCACTTGAGCAACAGTGGGACGTTGTGCCGCCAACAGCCTTGGGAGGAAGGGATGAAGATAAGACCCGGATGGCGCCCAGATCAGGACGATAATATAAGCTAGCAAGCATTCCAATTCCTGTGTGGTCAAGCCTGGTCTTAACCACCAGGAGATCTCGGGTGCAGACACCGCCCCCTCAGGTACGAAAAGGGCTCCATCAGCCCCACCAAGTGCAGGGAGAACCTTCCCTTAAATCGAATTCCACGTCCTGCTGCAACGTACTAACCGCCCTGAACGACATCAAAGAAAAATCGGGTATAGGGAAATCGTGCTAGGAGAAACACCCAGGTTTGTCTACCCACCCGGGAAAACTAGGAAAAACCTATCATCAAAGAGGTCAGTCCGGGGGGAGTCGTATCCGGGATTTCTGCGTCGTACATCGCTGTATTCTCCGAAATATTACATTCCTACCAGCGACCGCAAGCTGGTTATCTGTGTATTTTATGTGTCACTGAACTTCAGATAAGGCACACCTCTTCTGACGTCACTAAGGTGTTGTAGGTGACAATATTTGTATTGAAGCAAAGGGATATTGATCAAAACGAAACCCTAGCTGTTTGTGACCAATGTCAATTTCTCTATCACGTACTCAGCAAGTGGTAGTGCAACATTGGATGTTTTAGAATCGATGAATTGCTAATGACAAGGTCTGTGCTGTATGTTTTAGAATAAGACACAAAGAAGGGCATTTCTGATGTCAACAAAATATTCTTAGAATAGTATATTATTCTATATCTACTTCACGTTAATTCAACTAGTTTTGTTTGTACTAAAACGTACAACACTTTCTTACAATTCCAATCACGATTTTCCAATTCTATTCTAATTACAAACTTGTCAGCTGCCGATTATTCTAGCCCTTAATGTGACCTTGACCTACACGGTATTCCGTCGTGTCTTTCCGCTTCCTTACCCTTCTCTTCTATTTCTCTTTTTCTTTGCCTACTTCCCTACCTCCCTTATTCTTTTCTCTCCTTTCAACGTAAGCATTTTGTAGGTATTATTCAAGCCCCTTTATTATTCCAGTTAACACATATTACTTTCCTCCAGTTTTATATTTATTTACATTCCACTACATAATATCCTATGCTTATTTTACTTTCACATAAAACGCACTTCTTTGGTGAACCCCCTCTCAATAAGGCTCTGTCCTATCCTTAACCAAGCTAAACACTCACCCTCATATCTATCATATAAATCTAAATAAATATTTGTCGATTTATATATATATATATATATACTGAAACCGAAATGTTTGACATGACGTGATAAAAGTATTACTTTGAATAATCCAATTCGAGCGAGAGGAAACAATAAATTTCCTGCTGCCCTGGCAGAACGTGTCTGGTCACATGATATCTTTGTTTATGAAGTTTCGTAATTTCTATTTACTCTAGAGAGTTCAAAGTGGTTGGTGTGTATGTAGGCACATATACTTTTAATTAATCAGAACTGAAATTTAAACTACTGACATGACGTGATAGAATAATTACCATGAATAGGTAAAGGTATTAAATTCGAGAAAGAGCAAACACTTCATTTCCGTTAGCCTGTGGAATGCTGTATCCTTATGTTTATGAATGAATGCTGGATAAGAAGTGCTTATTTACTGTGGAGAGTTTAGATCCATATCATTCAGTTGTTCTTCACACAACATTAGAGTAAGTCAGTTGTTCCTTACATGACAGTAGAGTAAGAGTTAAATAGTGCAATGGCTTCTTGCGGTGAATTAGTGGAGAGTCAAAATGGCAGGTATTGCAAAGTCAGGCTTGAAGTATTGTTTTTAAGGTGCACACGTTCTTAAAAAAATTGGGAAACAGAAACTAAAAATGAGTTATTTCAAAGAGTACTTCCGTTTAAAAACACGGAAAAAGTGTGTCAGCTGGATCAACTTGCAACTGAAATGAGACACGAGGTAATACGCCTCCCGCCTTACCACTGCTAATATAATCCAATTGAGTTGGTGTAGGCTCAAATAAAAAGGGGGATTGCAAACAGAAATAATAATTTTAAACTGACAGACGTTTAACGACTTGTTCACGAAGAAACTGACAAGGTAACACAACAGGACTGCGAAAAATGCGTGAGGCATGCAGAAAAACTTCAAGAAGACGATTTAAAGAAAGAAATAGCACGTGACGAGATTTTGGAACCTATAATCATAAATTTGCAAGGCAGACGATGAAGACCGCGACAATGACGAATTGTCTCTTAACGGAAGTGACAATGACAGCGATATGATGAGCCACTGGCAGTTCCATTGGAATACAAAAACAGATAATTCATGAATTATAGTTATAGTATTTAAAAATATACATCATTTGCGAAAATGCTTTTTCCAATTTTGATTTTCGCAACTGCATCATTGTAACAGTTTGTAAAATATAATTTGCTTACCCTTACGTCTGCGCCAAACAGACCTGCATGTTGTATGATTGTGCGAGAGGGAAATGTAAAAGGAGTGGAGTAACAAGCTGGAAAGCTGAGTGTGATGCGGCATCTGATTATTTGGACTCCAGAACTCTTTCCATTTGAAACACATAATATATAGGTATATATATTAAGTAAAAAAGTTAAGAAGGAGCTTAAAGGTGTTGTCAATTGACACAGAGAGATTTCTAGACAGATAAGATGATTTGTTATTGTATCGTCACATTTCCGGAACTTCAATACATTCAGGTTATATCAATTCATGGAAAATAAACAGAATTCTAGGAAACTGAGTGCATTACCTATATAACTGATAACTGGGAATACATTAGTCACATCTAATCTCCGTCACGATAACTTATCTGACGAAATTGCTGGAGTATTTGTAATCTCTAGCGACACACTTTTTATACTCAAAGCTGAAACTTCCAAATTTTCCGAGTTTTATCTCCTCAAACACGAACCTAAAAGTAAATAGATAAAGTAATCTAATCCACCGAAAAATTGAATATCGAGAATAGAAGACAGAAGAAAATAACTTTAAGACTAATCTGCCCGCCTCGCTAGCGTAGGTGGTAGCATATCTGCCTCGCATTCAAGAGGTCCCGAGTTCGAATATCAGAATGAGATACTCCAATATGGTTTTTCTCGGAGTGTTCCTTATCCAAACTCTATGTACCCAGAGTTCATTTGAACTAATTTTATTCATCGTCCGATATGACTTAATGTTGTAGGTTTTCCCTTATCCTGAAAGATGAATGTTTGGTAACGCTAAGCTCTATGTACCCTGTACTCATTTGAAAAACATTTTACTCATAGTCCGATATACTTAATGTTAGAGGTTTTCCCTTATCCTGAAGGAGGAATGTCTGATAACGCTAAGCTCTATGTACCCTGGACTCATTTGAACAACATTTTACTCACAGTCCGATATACTTAATGTTAGAGGTTTTCCCTTATCCTGAAGCAGGAATGTCTGGTAATTCTAAGCTCTATGTACCCTGGACTCATTTGAACAACATTTTACTCACAGTCCGATATACTTAATGTTAGAGGTTTTCCCTTATCCTGAAGGAGGAATGTCTGATAACACTAAGCTCTATGTACCCTGGACTCATTTGAACAACATGTTACTCACAGTCCGATATACTTAATGTTAGAGGTTTTCCCTTATCCTGAAGGAGGAATGTCTGATAACGCTAAGCTCTATGTACCCTGGACTCATTTGAACAACATTTTACTCACAGTCCGATATACTTAATGTTGGAAGTTTTCCCTTATCCTGAAGGAGGAATGTCTGGTAACTCTAAGCTCTATGTACCCTGGACTCATTTAAACATCATTTAACTCACAGTCCGATATACCTAATGTTGGAGGTTTTCCCTTATCCTGAAGACGAATATCTGGTAACTCTAAGCTATATGGACTCTGGACTCATTTGGACATGATTTTATCTATCGTCGGATATGACTTAATGTTGGAGGCCATAAATTTTCTTAAGAAGAGAAGACTAATTTCTTAATGAATTGTTTGAATTGTCGTGACTCTGTCTCCTCTCGCCTCATCCTTCCTCCCGGGGATGCCCAACTTGGGGACATAGGTTAGCCGTAACAATCTATCCTACATTATACACTTCTCTTACTTGAAAGTAAATTTCTGCAAGTGTCAACATTTCAGCTTTCAAAAGGCCAATTACTTCTCACATTCGGTGGGACTTTGTAACACAAAGTTCATTTTGAACAATCACAGATTGCACAATAACGTTTTTGTTTTTAACTCACGTAACACTGATGCTGGTATCCAGGATAAAAGCCAATAGCGATCCGAGAAACGGGAATGCGCAAGTGATCATTGCTTCCCAGATGACTCTCTAAATCAATTGACTTTTAGGATTATGATGTCATTATGGAGGGAATTTGGTACGTAGGCCACCGTGCTGGGCCCAGTGTTCCTATGCCCCTAAGTGAGGGCATCCCCGGGAGGAAGGATGAGGTGAGGGAGACAGAGGGCGGTCGACCCAAGGATCCACGACACTACAAAGAGCAGGTTCCCTACAGTTTACTTGGATAGAGACTTCCCCCGACAGGCCAGGACAACGAAATCGCTTCCCTACAACGGGACGGCAACGAGCCCAGCAGCCAAACCCTAATGGTCCCAGGCAGGCGATCCGAGCCCCATAGGTCCCTGGCTGGCGGTCACGAAATGGTCCCAGCAGAGGAGAGGATACCGGCAACCGACCTACCGGAGGAGGAAGTAGATTTCCTCAGAGCATATCATCCTGCCATGCACCGCCGAGACAATCGCCGACTTTTCTACTCTGAAAGCGACCACCAGATGAAAGATGATGTGAAATGATAATGGAGATGAATTGGAGGGACAGGAAATTCAGGAGATATAATTAACCTACCCAGGATTCGCCTAGTGACCGGGGAAAACCACCGAATATAACCATGAGTAAGGTAGGTAGGCCACGGGTATCGAACCCGGGCCTCCCGAATGCGGGCCACAGATGAAACCACCTGAGCCATCCCGCTCCGTAATTGACTTTTAAGTTATGGATGATATTTAGCTTCTATTAGGCGTAAAGAGTACTTAATATTGCTCAACGGCCTCTTTATGAGGTTTAAAGTTCTTCCATAAATTTACTTTTGGTACCAGAGGCTCTGCTTCCCAACTAAAGGAAGTTATGCTATGTTTATGCCCCCCCCCCCCCAAAAAAAAAATCTATCGATTTCCGACGTGTTTGAACATATCAGTTCAGGTTCACATTCACGGAGGACGAGTGGATGACTCACGTATATGTCAGAGAAAGTGTAAAGACGCCCGCGGATCAAAAACTTGTGAGGCCGCTTGTAATAATTAGAGGGCCGGAGAATTAGATAACAGAAGTGTACGGCACGTATGGATATCTCGGCAAGAAAAGTCCAAACTCTGTGGTTCAAGTCCTCCCGTAGCAGCTGGATCCGTCCCCTTCAGCTGCCGTGGTTCGGGCGCTACGGACCCCTAGGATTCGTGGTACCTCTGACGTTACTAGAGGAGCCTCGGGCCGAACATTCGAGCCCCTCCCTGAGAGGGAGTTGTTCGGATTGGGTTGGACTCGAGGGGGCACTGGTTTCCGATACCCGTGGGAGATCGGGTACGTCTCCGGACGGGGTTGAGGGAAGCCATTAATATTCCCGCGTACTAGCCAGCATAGCTAGTAGAAGGTGTGCTAGATCACCAGGCGGACCCACCGAAGTCATATCGGTAGCCTTCCCATTTTGGAGTTGGCGCGCGTAAGTGGCGTATCCACTTCCATCCCGTCTTGAGTACACAGGACCAGATGGGGGGGGCCCCTTGTTACTCTCTAGGTCTTGCCCTATCGAAAGCCCCACGGAGGCGCCGGGCGTCCTTTTGGGACAGCTCGGTAACTCCCTGGTCGAAGGAGGCCCGGGTCCTTGGTCCTACGGGTCCAGGACTAATGGGAATAGAACCTCTAGAATTACTTAACTGTGGTTCAAGTCCCTGTAGTGGCACTATGTGTTTACTTTCTCCATTATGCGCTTACTATATGCAAAGTGAATAAGAAATTCTACCCAAAAAGGTATCCCAAGATTTCGCGGGAATTACATTTTTGAGATCCCTGAACCCAAATAAAGTAAGTACATCAGAGTAAGGATAAATAAGGTAAATAAAGCCGAAAGCTCGATTAAATACGAAACTTTGTATTTAGCTTAAACCTTTAAAGCATGGTGGTTTCAAATTGCAACCATAGGCTTTATTCACCTTCAGTAATGTTTTAGTGCGGTTGTTGTAATTTGCGTCCTTTAACTTTTTTTAAAGTCATATCGGACGATGAATGGAATGGGTGAAATGATGCTCAAATGGGCCCACGGTCCATAGAGCTTAGAATTACCTGAAATTCGTCTTTTAGGATAAGGTAAAACCCCGGAAAGAACGCGTGGTTCTTTTGTACTATAATACTGTACTGGACTCTGTCAACTATACACGCAAAATTTTAAGACCTTTGAATTGTAAACATTATATTATTTTTACAATTACATTGTAGTGTCTTTTTAGTATAAAAAGGCAAATTCCAAGCAACTGCAGTCAAATGATACCCCGTCAACATCCAAGCATGCCATCACACCGATTATTTTACTTGGGCCCTTCCCGTCCTTTACCACAGGTACATTTGACTGCAGTTGCCGAGATTCGAACTCACGGCGCTTAGCTTTGAATGGATGGCCAGTTACGCCAAGGATCATGGCTGTTTGAAACGATTGCGTTGAGGCACTGCAGAAAGTGATATGAGAACCGGTTTGGCAAGTACAGCAAGACCGGCACAAGTAGCAAAATAATTCTTACAGCAAAGGGTTAAGGACTTCCCAAGGATGCGACACAAAAATGTTAAAGAAATCCCCACACCAAATTACCTTTCACATGGAATATTTTGTTCTCCTAAATGTAACTAAGTTTCTTTTTTAGTAAAACACCATATGTTTAAGTTACTTTCATAGAAACTAAAATATATATTTTGAAATGCTATTGCACGAATACTAATTATAATTATTATATAATTATTATTTTGAGACTGCTGTAAAGTCCTGTTTATTTTAAAAGACTTTTGTATAATTGGTAAATCCTAAGAGTTAGAGATAATGTTACTACACGCAAAGACAATGATATCGTTAATGCATTTTATTTCAAATAAATGTTTCTGTGGCGTTAATCATCTCCGAGATATTCTTTGTTGTCAGCTGTAACATTAAAAAACTTCCTAATTCTCTCAGCTGCAGATAGTTATCCTTTCTCTCCCCTTTTGCTTTTGTTCAAAGACAATAGAATTTCAAATATTTCACATAGTGATCAGCTTTTAAAGATGCTTCAGTTTAGCATGTTTTCTTATACCTATAACTTGCTGAGCAAATTTCTAAATAGGGTTTGTCTGTAGTAACAAGAAGTGGATACACAAATAAGCCTTTGTAAACATATCGGGTGTCTCAAATGATTCTTCGCACTGAGAGGAATGCGCTAACACGCTCACTCACGTCAGTTAGGTTGGCAATGGTGAACATGTTGACTTCACTTCACAAGCACAAAACAATATTAACTTTAGTTTACTAAAGCACCCTTCTCACTGTGGTATTTAAGCATTAGGAGGAAGGAAAGACGGTCTCTCTCTTTGTGTGTGTGTGTGTGTGTGTGTGTGTGTGTGTGTGTGTGTGTGTGTGTGTGTGTGTGAGGGGGGGGGGTAATTTACGTTCTTTAACGTTAAGCCATATCGGACGATGAATAGAATGGGTGAAATGATACACAAATAGGCCCAGGGTCCATGGAGCTTAGAGTTACCCGACATACGTCTTTTAGGATAAGGGAAAACCCCGGAAAAACCTTATCCAGGAAACTCACCCTGATCGAGATTCGAACTCGGAACTTCTTGAACGTGAGGCAGACATGCTACCATCTACGCTACCGAGGCGGGCTAGACTGTTCCTACCTGCTAAGGTCAATGCTCCTTCTCCATACTTTCACTACCAACTTAACCAAACCCATATACGACGAGTACACTGCGGAGACTCATTTGAGACATCCGTTACATTGTACAAATAGAAAAAGGCATATGAATGCAACACAAAGCGTTAAAGAACTATTCATAAAGCATACTTCAATTTGCTTCTTTTAGGTAAATGACATGACGGAGGATCCACAATGCATCAGAAGGCAAACATCGTCAAACATTTCGTGAGCTGGAGATTCTTTGGTTTGATACTCATCTTAATGTGTACGATTCTGTTCTTCTTCTTGTTCTATCAGCAGAACTACAGGAAAACCAGCACAAGTGAGTTAGCAATAATTATTCAGAGCTCCCACCCTGAAATGCATGTTTTAAGGTTCCTTGAATCATAAAAGGGTCCATCAATGAGTATCTGTGGTATGTTTCTAAACTGAAAAAATGAAGTCATAGAAATAACACATTTGGTATTCAAGTCCAAAATTGTTCAAGGAACGGAGACGCAAACTATCTCTTTCATGTTATATTTCGTTTTCTTAGACATTTCTTCTACCAGTCTTGATAAAAGTATAATACGATTAAAATATTTGCCACACTAACAAATTAGGAGGGCTGTTCAATAAAGAATGATCATAATTCTTTTACGGTCATAATTTTTCGCACTAAAATTCAATCTTATTACATTCTGTTAGCTTAATGTGAAACAAACATGCCGTAGTAGTTTCATTGTTGGTATTCCTGGTTCCCGCCTGTGAGAACTATGCAAGTTCAGACATGTTCAGTATCGCCTACCGCTACAATTGAGGTAATATGCAGTTAAAGTTGATGTTAGAGGAAGATCTGGAGAAACTTGGCTACATCATTTTGATCCTCAGAGCAAACAGCAAAGCTCAGTGTGGACATCTCCTTCATCACCAACCCCCAAAATAGCAAAAGTGATTGCTTCTGCTGGAAAAGTTATGATCGTCTCATTCTTTGATATTCATGGAATGGTTTATCAGCGTGTTGTACCTGCACACGCATCAGTAACTGGACAATACTACAGGGATGTCCTGAAAACATTGCAAGTCCATACCAGGTGCAAAAGACCACATTTCCGTGAAGCAGGCTGGATGCTGCACCACGATAATGCGCGGCCGCATATTGCCAATGTTGTTGCTGAATATCTAGCAAAAATCAGCGTGAAGTGCATCCCTCACCCTCCCTATAGTCCGGATTTAGCCCCATGTGACTTTTTTCTATTCCCTAACTTGAAGAAACGCCTTCGTGGGAGACATTATCCATCACCAGAAGCAGTGGTGAAGGCTGCCAAGGCGATTTTGAAGGATCTCTCAAAATGGTTTCCAGTATGTCTTTGAAGACTGGCAGAAACGCTGGGAAGACGGCAACAAGCCCAGCAGCCGAGCCCTAATGGCCCCAGGTAAGCGATTCGAGCCCTAAAGGTCCCTGGCTGGCGGTCCCGAAATTGTTCCAGCAGAGGAGCGGAGACCGGCAACCGACCTACCCGAGGAGGAAGTAGTTTACTTCAGAGCATATCATCCTGCCATGCACCGCCGAGACACCCGCCGACACTTCTACCCTGAAAGAGACCACCAGATGAAAGATGATATGAAATGATAATGGAGATGAAATGGAGGGACAGGAAATTCGGGGGATGTAATTAACCTACCCACCCGGGAAAATCCGCGGAAAAAACCCATGGGTCAGGTAGTTCGGCCACGGGAATCGAACCCGGGCCTCCCGAATGCGGGCCACAGACGAAACCATCGTGCTCGGTGGGGGTGGGGGTGTTCGATGTGTTTCATTCCCAACTATCTTCTTAGTTTTAAGGACGCTGGGTAGTTGTGAGGCGGTTTCGGACTGCTATTTTAGTGCCGACTTTGATTTTCAGTTCCTCAACAAGTATTTAGCATAATAAAATAAACTTTGATGAACACAGCAATCTTTTCTGACATAATGCGTGTAAAATGACCTTTATATTGTCACAAGTGACTGTTTTAATTAATACAAATAATAGTTAATCTGACTTCAGTAGTACGTGTGACGTCACTACCCGAGTCCATCACCCGTTAGATAATAAGTTTGTGTAAGCCGGTTACTAGCTCTCTCTTGGACCATCCTTTGGCCTGATCAGATGGATTTGTCCGCAGCTTCTTGAGGCAGGTGTGGCCACCCATGTACTGTACTTGATCGTAGTAAATATTCTCATTAAGTGGACTGTAGTGTTAATTAGTGTCACCCATACCTTTTGTAGAAATGTAACCTGATAGGAAACAAACATGTAAATCCTACCCCCGTGTACGATATGGCCATGTGCTCCTTAGTTTTTACATTCCATGGTTAGTTCGTCACAATATGCTAGAGGAAATGCTATAAACTTGACATAAACAAAATTAAAAATTTCAAAACTCTGTTTGGGAGTATTCAGGTACACTTTTCTTTAAAACCGTCAATTATTTTTATTGAATATTTATGCCCTTTAATATGCGCATAACTTGACAATTTCCACATAAATTTGCTTTCCAAATTATAAAATATCTGCCCACAAAAATGTGTACATTATGAACACAAAACTGATGTCAAATTTTACAAACATATAAGGTGCTAATAAATCATGACAAGCAATTTGAGGAATAAGTTTAGGCGGAATCAGTAGTCCTGTGACTGAGAAACAGTTAGCATTTTATCCATGTAGCTTCATTTGTTGCAGAGACTTTACTTTAAGTATGAAAAATACAAGTTACGGTAAACTGTAATTAAAGATAAGCGTGTACATAACAGTAGAGAGTCGCCAAGTCAGAACATACAAATTAAAATCCCTTTATCAACTCAAAGCCTTAACATGTCATATATATTTTGAAAGCTCAGAGTTTCAATTTTTTTTAAGCATGAAAACCAAAAATCGATTTTTTGGACCCAAACAACTACCCAGTATCGGCTAGCCACGTAGCTCAGTCAGTAAAGCACCTGTCTCCGACCAAGATAATTCCTCATCTTCCCCAGTATGAATGAGAGTGTAAATGTGTGCGCGATCTAATGATTAAAACCGAACTAATACGAGTTAACACCTTCGATGTGTTGCAAAGGAGAACGGCCGCCGATATGACCATTGGAGTTAAACGCGGGGTATAAATGGGGGGAAAAGACTATCCAGTATCCTAAAATAAATATCAAGCAAAGATTATTATGCAAAAATTGATAGTGAAACGTTTAAAAAATTGGTTTATTAATCAGTTGTTACCCAACATTCCCCCCAATAGTGCTGTAGTGTTAGACAACGCATCATATTCTATCATTCTACTCAAATCGACAAGGTACCGATGTTATCACTTCAATCAGTTGATTGAGCTGATCCGTATTCCACCAAAGCTGCACTATAAAAACTAATACAGCTAAAAAAAGACGTCTCAAAATTTATAAAACAGATCGCATAGTTGGTGTGGGTTCTTTATCGGTTCGTTGTCCTTTTGAGTGCTTGGTTAGGGATGGAGTATGAAGGGTTTGACGGTGAGATGGAAAGGTTGGTGTTTTGCCTAATTGTCGGTGAGCTGGGATCTCTTTCTCAGGGTTCGGTTATGAAAAGTCGTGCTTACCGTCTCCCAATTCCTTTATTTTCTCTAACCTGGCTCTCTTTACTCGCTTGCTAACACTTTCGTTGCCGTACTAATTTTCCTTTCCCCTTTACGATGTTTTTACGTTGCTTTGCGAACTCCCTTTATTCCCTATATTTGCACTGTCTTCAAGACCAAAGCTCTAATTCGGACTGCAACATCGGATCCTACTTCTCTCCCAATAACACGTCTTCTGCCCGTCGTATGAAGCACCAGAGTGACGCTCTTTCCCCCGTCGTATTTTCAGCTTCTATTCTAGCTTTTCTCGCCTATCACCGCCCATTTTTTATTCCTTTACTATTTTACGCCTATCACGTGGTTTACTCTACATTTTATTGGCAGGGTTTATTTCTTTAATTTTCTCTTATTGGTCACCTCCGTCTGTCTTTCCTATGCGGCAGTAATATTCTCCACCCCTCTGGGTTGTATGACCTCTCAGCGTCATAACGGTATTCTATCATGCTTGGCTGAAATTCCCTTATGCTTCGCATACCTTACTGGCGTCTCGATGTCGAGTAACCTTCGAGGGCTTTTGTTCCATTGTTATTATTTCCTGCCACGTCTGTGCTCAGAAGCAACTCCTGTCCGATTTTTCCTTCCTTTACAGTATATTGCTATTTCGAATATTCTTTTTAACTTTATTTCTTATATAATTTATTCCCTTTTTATTCCCATTATGCTTATTTATGATCTCTACTGTTGTATTAATTTCTAGTTATCTTTTCCCTCTTGGAACCTGAGGTTTCTCCTTCATAGTGGAAATGTCCGGTCACGCTGTATTACGCCTAACTTCGTATTATTGTGATTTAAACCCGTCTCGGTAGCATGTCTGCCTCACGTTCAAGAGGTCCCGAGTTCGAATCTCGGCTAGGACGAGTTACCTGGATAAGGATTTTCCGGAATTTTCCCTTATCCTGAGAGAGGAATGTCGGCTCTATGGGCCCTGGGCTTATTTGAGCATCATTTCATCCACTTCATTCATCGTTCGATATAACATAACATTGGAGGACGTAAATTAACAAAGAAAAAAAGGGATTTAAATGCTATAGAAATTATACGGGCACAGATAAAAATAACGTTGCAAAACACAACATATCATGTAAGCGAAGTGACGTAAAAGTTTTTTTTTACGTCCTCCAACATTGAGTCATATCGGACGGTGAATGAATGGGGTGAAATGATGCTCAAATGAGTCCAGGGTCCATGGAGCTTAGAGTTAGCCGAAATTCGTATGAAGGATTATGGAAAACCCCGGAAAAAGCCTTATCCAGGTAACTCAAACTGACCGAGATTCGAACTCGGGACCTCTTGGACGTGAGGCAGACATGGTACCATAGTTTTGGTAGGAGTTATGGAACATAGTATCACCGAGGCATTATTACGCTGCTACCGGTCCGCGCGTAGGCGAACGCTAGGCGCTTGCTGAGAGAGAGAGAGAGAGAGAGAGAGAGAGAGAGAGAGAGAGAGAGAGAGAGATAGAGAGAGAGAGAGAATCGGGGAGAGAAAGAGACAGTAATGTGTGGATAATTCTTTGCTTCTCTTGCAGTCGTGAAAGGCCGTGAAACTTCGGCAGCTTTCGAGAATCAATGTCTCCGGCATAAATAAGCGCAAGGGACGAACGTGGAGGACGAAATTAGCCGCCGGACGACAAAATTCTACGCTCAAATTCCAGCTCACAGAAGCGCCCAGGTTCGGTCTCTAGGAGATTACGACGCTACGAGACGCCGCTTCAGGCTTTACCGGGTACCCCGTATGGTATGCGGGCACCCGAGGTAACCAAGGAGTTAATCCAAACAGCAGCAAAAGCTGAACTCCAAAATCTCCAAATGAGCTCTTCGGCTACAAAATTTACCCCATTTTTTTAACCGAATAAAACACCGGGATGTAAACAAAAAAGCTTTTTCGCAACCTGTACAAAAAAAAAAGAGGAACAAAAAGCTACCTCACAAAATTTCTTCATCAAAATAATCCCACCCCATCCTGTATCATTAAAATTTTCAAGCTGCGGTCAGTCCCAAATCCTGGGTGGGTACGCAGCAAAAGCCTTCTGGCTGTTAACAGTCTGTCAGTACCGAGTGGAGTTAAGTCAGTTGTTAATGGAGTTGCGAGTTGAGAACTGTTAATTGTCTGTGCGGCAATGTGGACATTTGTGAGTGTACTGCAACTGACTTCTTAAGTTTGTTTACGTGTGGTGAAGTAACGAGAGACTGCGTTGTCAATGTTACCTCATTATTATGCTGTCAGGGCTGTACAGAGGGACTTTTTACTTGTAATAAAGAACATTTAAAATTTCTACAACCTAGACTTTTAATTGTAGGAACCTACAGAGTTACAATGCATAGACATTAATTTATAAGCAACAGGAATTGCTGGTGTCATCCAGGATTTGATGGTTTCGGGAATACATCAAATGGCTAAATATTTACTTCCGCTAAGCTAAAAAATATCCCTCCCGAATATTTGCTTCCTCGCCTGTTGGGGGTCGTTTAGTAATTTGTCGCACAAGTCCAAAACGATTAATTCGATAAATAGCAAGTTTGGTATTTAAGTTCTTCTAGGGATGCGACACGAA
The DNA here is from genome assembly GCA_030765055.1 of Mantis religiosa. Classification (NCBI taxonomy): domain Eukaryota; kingdom Metazoa; phylum Arthropoda; class Insecta; order Mantodea; family Mantidae; genus Mantis; species Mantis religiosa. Next base: position 413,312,408 of record CM060950.1, read on the forward strand.
GATTGGTATTTAGTGGTGAGAAATAGGAAATGCTTGTGAAGGTTTAAGTTAATAGGAGAAGTGTGTGAATTACATACTTTCTCCATTTTAGACTAACAGTTCGCGCTCGGATGTAGGTTGGCTGCAGGAGAAACTGGAACATCTGAGTGGAGCGGGAAAGCTTGTTGTGTTAGCAGTCTTGAATACCAGAAGGGCCTACGTGTGACTGTACAATAGAAAGAGTACAGAAGAATAGTTTTAATTCTTTGAGTCATTTTTCTCTCTTACTTTAACGGTTTTTTGTTTTTTGTTTTTAGCTTTATTCGCTTCGACAGTTACGCCTCGCCACTGCACCTAGTATTATATAGCTAATTTTCTTGTAGGGGCAACAGAAGGACGGAAATACAGCAATTCAAGCGACTGTCAATTTTTTTTTTTTTTTTTTTTTTTCAGAGTGAAGACCCTGAAATTTCATTTTCGTTATGTGACGAAGAGCTATAAAATGACGAATGACCTCGGACTTCAGAAAAGTATAAGTATTAGAAAAGTCAGACAAATGACAAGGAGGATCTAAAAAATGGTTCAGCACACACATGTACACGAGGAGGGAAAGAACGGATAAGCAGGAGTAAAATATTCAGCAAAACATTCACGTTGCTAAATACTTTCGTAACATTAGCGTGAAATGACAGGAAGATTACATATAATATTACTAGTGATATCAAATAGCAGCTCAGTAAATTAATATTTTCTCCATTATTTGTTTTGTCGTCTCCAGATGCACCGCTCGAAAGTCGAAATTTGTTTACTTTCTCAGCGCCACTGTTCCCAACAGACGTGACTGCAGCCTGATAGTCCACTCATTCCACACAGAGATGGCGCTAAAGTTCTTATTACAAGGTATACGGGAAAATCTCGGTTTGTTATAAGTATTTAAACTAAATGCGCATAAATAAGTTATATTGATTCAGAAAACCTATATATTATTTAAACAGCGGGCAAAACATCGGCTGTTATATAAAATTTAGAGTAAAATGGACGGAATATGTACTTAATACGGAACAAATTCTCCACCTTCGATTTTAAATACTGCCGCCTTAAGATCTTAAGACACATATATATTTTGAATACCATACAGAATTCTTTAGAATGTTGAATATGAACAAAAATCGAAATTTACAGAGCGTTCTAACAAATATTGGTAATCCACAAATGCACTAATAATAACTGTTATTCTTATGCACTGCTAAGCGAATTGTAAAACATCGCATGTTGTTTCAATGGGCAATTAAATAAAAATTCCCGTTACTTGGGTGCCTAAACGATTGTGTGATTTAAGTCAGCCCAAACTAAGAATAATGGATACCAGTAAATAATTCAGCTACCTAAACTTAAACCACCACCCTGCAAAACCCCACGTATCCTGTCATTAAGTGGTTAAGCCCGTATAGGACAGGTACAGGAATGACACACATCGTTCTGACACTCAGTCAGCCGCCAGCTGCTTGAATGAATGAATAACATACATATATATTTTGAACATGCAAAATTATTATATCAAGAATAGAAATTTACAGAGCGTTCTAACAAATATTGGTAATCTACAAATGTACTACCAATAACTGTTATTCTTATGCAGTGATAAGCGAATTGTAAAACATCGCATATTGTTTAAATGGACAATTAAATAAAAATTCCCGTTACTTGGGTGCCTAAACGATTGTGTGATATAAGTCAGCCCAAACTAAGAATAATGGATACCAGTAAATAATTCAGCTACCTAAACTTAAACCACCACCCTGCAAAACCCCACGTATCCTGTCATTAAGTGGTTAAGTCCGTATAGCACAGGTACAGGAATGACACACATCGTTCTGACACTCAGTCAGCCGCCAGCTGCTTGAATGAATGAATAAGATACATATATATTTTGAACATGCAAAATTATTATGTAAAGAATAGAAATTTACAGAGCGTTCTAACAAATATTGGTAATCTACAAATGTACTACCAATAACTGTTATTCTTATGCAGTGCTAAGCGAATTGTAAAACATCGCATATAGTTTAAATGGACAATTAAATAAAAATACCGTTAATTGGGTGCCTAGAGGATTGTGTGATTTAAGTCAGCCCAAACTAAAAATTAATTATAGCCATAAATATTTCAGCTTCCACCTCACGTACAAGTAGTTCCGAGCTCGAATCTCGTACAGGGCTCGTTATCTGCGTGAGGTTCTTCTTGAGTTTTCCCTTACCTTCAAAAACCGAATGTTGGGTTATTATAAGCTCTATGGACCCTGGGCTCTTTGAGCGTCATTTCACCCATGTCATTCATCGCCTTCTATGACTTAACTTTGTAAGATATAATGCAAAAATAAACACAGTATAAGAAAATCTCGCTTCTCCCAACCTTCGCCGCATTGCAACTATGTGACAGTGTGGCCAATTGATGTATATTTCCAAAAATAAAAATTTATTTTCTCATATGGAAGTTAATGAATGTTGAAATAGAAACTGAAACGTTCTTGGCGATATATAACCTCAAAATTCTTTTCCGAAACGATCCACAATTTTACACTTGGCATGAAGACATAAAGAATTTTGACAATTAATTAATATACTTTATGCACCGTACTTAATGAAAATAAGGTTCTTTAGCACTAAAGCTATTTTTTCATTTAACGTCCTCCAGCGTTGTCATATCGATCGATGAATTAATGGGTGAAATAATGGTCAAATGAGCCTAAGGACCACAGAACTTAAGAGCTACCCGACATTCATTTTTCAGGATATAGGAAAGACTCCGAATTTAAGTCATATCGGACTATAAATGTAATTATGTTCAAATGAGTACAGGGTACCTAGACCTTAAAGGTACCAGACATTCATCTTTCAGAATGAGGGAAAACCTCGAACTCTAAGGGATATCGAACTATGAATGAAATTATGTTCAAATGAGTACAGGGTACCCAGAGCTTAAAGGTACCAGACATTCATCTTTCAGGAAAAGGGAAAGCCTCCAACTTTAAGTGATATCGGCCTATGAATGAAACTATGTTTAAATGAGTAGAGTGTCCATAGAGCTTAGAGGTACCAGACATTCATCTTTGAGTATAAGGGAAAACCTCCAACTTTAAGTGATATCGGACTATGAATGAAATTATGTTCAAATGAGTACAGGGTACATAGAGCTTACAGGTCCCATACATTCATCTTTCAGAATAAGGGAAAACCTCCAACTTTAAGTGATATCGGACTATGAATGAAATTATGTTCAAATGAGTACAGGGTACATAGAGCTTACAGGTCCCATACATTCATCTTTCAGAATAAGGGAAAACCTCCAACTTTAAGTGATATCGGACTATGGATGAAATTATGTTCAAATGAGTACAGGGTACATAGAGCTTAGAGGTACTAGACATTCAATTTTCAGGTTGAGATAAAGCCTCCAACTTTAGTGACATCGGACTATGAATGAAATTATGTTCAAATGAGTAGAGTGTCCATAGAGCTTAGAGGTACTAGACATTCAATTTTCAGGTTGAGATAAAGCCTCCAACTTTAGTGACATCGGACTATGAATGAAATTATGTTCAAATGAGTACAGGGTACATAGAGCTTAGAGGTACTAGACATTCATCTTTCAGTATAAGGGAAAACCTCCAACTTTAAGTGATATCGGACTATGAATGAAATTATGTTCAAATGAGTACAGGGTACATAGAGCTTAGAGGTACTAGACATTCATCTTTCAGTATAAGGGAAAACCTCCAACTTTAAGTGATATCGGACTATGAATGAAATTATGTTTAAATGAGTACAGGGTACCTAGAGCTTAGAGGTACCAGACATTCATCTTTCAGGATAAGGGAAAACCTCCAACTTTAAGTGATATTGGACTATGAATGAAATTATGTTCAAATGAGTACAGGGTACATAGAGCTTAGAGGTACCAGACATTCATCTTTCAGAATAAGGGAAAACCTCCAACTTTAAGTGATATCGGACTATGAATGAAATTATGTTCAAATGAGTACAGGGTACATAGAGCTTAGAGGTACCAGACATTCAATTTTCAGGTTGAGATAAAGCCTCCAACTTTAGTGACATCGGACTATGAATGAAATTATGTTCAAATGAGTAGAGTGTCCATAGATCTTAGAGGTACTAGACATTCATCTTTGAGAATAAGGGAAAACCTCCAACTTTAAGTGATATCGGACTACGAATGAAATTATGTTCAAATGAGTACAGGGTACATAGAGCTTAGAGGTACCAGACATTCAATTTTCAGGTTGAGATAAAGCCTCCAACTTTAGTGACATCGGACTATGAATGAAATTATGTTCAAATGAGTAGAGTGTCCATAGATCTTAGAGGTACTAGACATTCATCTTTGAGAATAAGGGAAAACCTCCAACTTTAAGTGATATCGGACTACGAATGAAATTATGTTCAAATGAGTACAGGGTACATAGAGCTTAGAGGTACCACACATTCATTTTTTGGGGATAAGGGAAAACCTCCAACTTTAAGTGAATTCGGCCTATGAATGAAATTACGTTCAAATGAGTACAGGGTGCATATAGCTTAGAGGTACCATGTATTTTTCAGCATTAGGGAAAACCTCAAGAGTTAAGTTATATTGAACGATGAATAAGATGATGTTCAGATTAGTCCGGGATACATAGACGTAGTGTGTCCGGGCATTCATTTTTCAGGATAAGAGAAAACCTCAAACGTTAAGTCATGTGTCGGACGATATTTGAAATTTTGTTCATATGCGTACAGGGCACATAGAGCTTTGAGTTACCAGGTTTTCATCATTCAGGATCAAGGAAAGTCTCTAACGTTAAGTGATATCGGACGATAATTGAAATGATGTTCATATGAGTACAGGGAACATAGAGCTTAGAATTACCCTGCATTCATATTTCAGGTTAAAGAAAACCCTCCAACGTTAAGTCAAATGGTGAAGGTATTGTGAACCTACAAAGTCACAATACATAGACTTTTATTTATAACCAACGTTAATTTCTGGTGTCGTCTGGGATTTGTTGATTTTGGGAATATATCAAACGGCTAAATATTTACTTCCACCAAACTCAAAATTTTCCCGCCCGAACATTTGCACCCTCTCCCGTTGGGGGTCGTTTAATAATAGATCCCACAAGTCCAGAACGATTAATTCGATAAATAGAAAATTTGGTGTTTAAGTTCTTCTAGCAATGCGACACGACAATTTGTATTTAGTTGTGAGAAATAGGAAATCCTTGTGGAGTTTTAAGTTAATAGCAAAAGTGTGTGAATTACATACTTTCTCCATTCTATACTAACAGTTCGCGCGCGCATTGTAGGTTAGCTGCAGGGAAAACTGGAACATGTGAGTGGAGCGGGAAAGCTTGTGTTAGCAGTCTTGAATACAAGAAGGGCTTTCGTGTGACTGTACAATAGAAAGAGTACACAAGAATAGCTTTAGTTCTTTGAGTCATTGTTCTCTCTTACTTTACTGGACTTTCTTGTTTTGTTTTAGCTTTATTCACTTCGACAGTTATCCCTCGCCACTGCACAATTTATCATATAGCTAATTTTCTTGTATGTGCAAGGGAAGGAGGCAAATACAGCAATTCAAGCGATTGTCACTTTTTTTAGAGTGAATACCCTGATATTTCATTTTCGTTAAGTGACGAAGAGCTATAATATGACGAATGACCTTTGATTTCAGAAAAGTATAAGTATTAGAAAAGTCAGACAAATGACAAGGAGGATCTAAAAAACGGTTCACCACAAACATGTACACGAGGAGGGAAAGAACGGAAAAGCAGGAGTAAAATTTTCAGCAAAACATTCATCGTTGCTAAATACCATCGTAACATTAGCGTGAAATGACAGAGAGATTACATATAATATTACTAGTGGTATCAAGTAGCCGCTCAGTAAATTAATATCTTCTCCATTATTTGTTTTAGCGTTTCCAGATGCAGGGCCCGAGAGTCGTAATTTGTTTATTTTCTCAGCGCCACTGTTCGCAGCACACGTGACTGCAGCCTGATAGTCTACACATTTCAAACAGAGATGGCGCTAATGTTCATATTAAAAATTACAACGGAAAAACTCGATTTGTTATAAGCATTTAAATTAAATGCGCAGAAATAGGTTATATATTAATTCAGAAAACCTTTATACTGTTTAAACAGCGGACAAAAACATCGGCTGTTATAGACAATTTAGGGGAAAATGGACGGAACAGGTATTTAAAACGGAAACGGAACAAATGCTCCTAAAACGATTTTAAATACGGCGGCTTTAAGATAAGATAATTAAATAAGATAACTATATTATGCAAGAAATGGAATTTACTGCGCGTTCTAACAAATATTGGTAATCCACAAATGTACTAACAATAACTGGTATTCATATCCAGTGTTAAGCGAATTGTAAATCATCGCATGTTGTTTCTAAATTAAATAAAAAAAATCCCGTTAATTGGGTGCCTAGGCGATTGTGTGTTTTAAGTCAGCCCAAACTAAGAGTGAAGGATAGTAGTAAATAATTCAGCTTAAGTGGTTGTCCACCTCACGTTCAAGAGGTCCCGAGCTTGAATCTCTTACAGGGCGAATTATCTGCATAAGGTTTTTTCTCAGGGGTTTCCCTTATCTTGAAAACACAAATGTTGGGTCATTCTAAGCTCTATGGACCTTGGGCTCTTTGGGCATCATTTCCAAATGTCATTCGTTGTCCTATATGACTTAACTTAGTAAGATGCAATTCAAAGACAAATACACTATAAGAAATTCTCGGTTCTCTCAACCTTAGCCGCATTGCAACTATGTGGCAGTTTGGCCATATGATGTACAGAATCGCATAATTTCAAAAATTAAAGCTTTTGTTTTCTCATATGGAAGTTAATGTATGTTGAAATACAAAGTGAAACATTCCTGGCAAATTATAACCTCAAAATTCATTTCCGAAACCATGTACCATTTTACACCTGGCATGAGGTCCTAAAGAACTTTGACAATTAATATAATTTATGCAGCGTACTTAATAAAAATGAGCTTCTTTAGCACTAAAGTTTTTTTTTTCATTTAACGTCATCCAACGTTGTCATTTCGGTCGATGAATTAATGGGTGGAATGAGGGGCAAATGAGGCTAAGGCCCACAGAACTTGAAAGTTATCCGACATTCATTTTTCAGGATAAGGGAAAACCTCCAACTTTAAGTCGTATCGGACTATGAATGGAATTATGTTCAAATGAGTACAGGGTACATCGAGCTTAGAGATAGCAGACATTAATCTTTCAGAATTAGCGAAATCCTCCAACTTTAAGTGCTATCAGGCTATGAACGAAACTATGTTTAAATGAGTACAGGGTACATCGAGCTTAGAGGTACCAGATATTCATCTTTCAGGATGAGGGAAGACCTCCAACTTTAAGTGATATCGGAATAAGAATGAAACTATGTTCAAAGGAGTACAGGGTTCATAGAGCTTAGAGGTACCTGCATTCATATTTAAGGTTAAAGGAAACCCTCCAACGTTAAGTCAAAAGGTGAAGGCATTGTGAACCTTTATATTGTGAACCTACAAAGTCACAATACATGTACTTTTATGTATAACCAACAGTAATTGCCGGTGTCGTCCGGAATTGTTGGGTTTTGGGAGTACATCAAATGGCTAAATATTTACTTCTACCAAACTCAAAATTATCCCGCTCGAATATTTGCACCCTCGCCCGTTGGGGGTCGTTTAATGATAGATCCCACAAGTGCAGAACGATTAATTCGATGAATAGCAAATTTGTTATTTAAGTTCTTCTAGGGATGCGACACGACGATTTGTATTCAGTTGTGAGAAATAGGAAATCCTTGTGGAGTTTTAAGTTAATAGCAAAAGTGTGTCAATTACATACTTTCTCCATTCTATACTAACAGTTCGCGCGCGCATTGTAGGTTAGCTGCAGGAAAAACTGGAACATTTGAGTGGAGCGGGAAAGCTTGTTGTGTTAGCAGTCTTGAATACAAGAAGGGCTTTCGTTTGACTGTACAATAGAAAGAGTACAGAAGGATAGTTTTATTTCTTTGAGTCGTTGTTCTCTCTTACTTTACTGAATTTTTTTGTTTGGTTTTAGCTTTATTCACTTCGACAGTTATCCCTCGCCACTGCACAAAGTATCATATAGCTAATTTTCTTGTATATACAAGGGAAGGAGGCAAATACAGCAATTCAAGCGATTGTCAATTTTTTTTTTTCAGAGTGAATACCCTGATATTTCATTTTCGTTATGTGACGAAGAGCTATAAAATGACGAATGACTGCCGATTTCAGAAAAGTATAAGTATTAGAAAAGTCAGACAAATGACAAGGAGGATCTAAAAAATGGTTCAGCACACACATGTACACGAGGAGGGAAAGAACGGAAAAGCGGGAGTAAAATATTCAGCAAAACATTCACCGTTGCTAAATACTTTCGTAGCATTAGCGTGAAATGACAGGAAGATTACATATAATATTACTAGTGGTATCAAGTAACAGCTCAGTAAATTAATATGTACTCCATTATTCCCTTCGGCATCTCCAGAGCCAGCGCCCGAGAGTCGTAATTTGTTAGTCTCCTCCGCGCCACTGTTCGCAACAGACGTGACTGCAGCCTGATAGTCCACTCATTCCAAAAGAGATGGCGCCAAAGTTCTTATTACAAGTTATACGGGAAAATATCGATTTATTATAAGTAGTTAAATTAAATGCGCATAAATAGGTTATATATTAGTTTAGAAAAACTATATATTGTTGAAACGGCGGGAAAAAGCATCGGCTGTTATATAATATTTAGAGTAAATGGACTGAATAGGTACTTAAAACGGAACAAATACTCCACCTTCGATTTTAAATACGGCGGCCTTAAGATAAGACACATATTTATTTCGAATATGGATGTAGAATAAGGATATTGAATATCAGCAAGAATAGAAATTTACAGAGCGTTCTAACAAATATTGGTATTCCACAAATATACTAACAATAACTGTTATTCTTATGCGGTGATAAGCGAATTGTAAAACATCGCATATTGTTTCAATGGACAATTAAATAAAAATTCCCGTTAATTGGGTGCCTAAACGATTGTGTGATTTAAGTCAGCCCAAACTAAAAATTAATTATATCAATAAATATTTCAGCTTAAGTGGTGGTCCACCTAACGTTCAAGAGATGCCGAGCTCGAATCTCGTACAGGGCGATTTATCTGCGTAAGGTTTTTTCTTGAGGTTTTCCCTCACCTTGAAAAGACGAATGTTAGATCACTGTAAGCTCTATTCACCCTGGGCTCCTTGGGCGTCATTTCACCCATGTCATTCATCGTCTTATATGACTTAACTTTGTGAGATGTTATTCAAAAACACACTATAAGAAAATCCCGCTTCTCTCAACCTTAGCCGCATTGCAACTATGTGGCAGTGTGGCCAATTGATGTATATTTACAAAAATTGAAAATTTATTTTCTCATATAGAAGTTAATGAATGTTGAAATAGAAACTGAAAGGTTCTTGGCGATATATATCCTCAAAATTCGTTTCCGAAACCATGCACAATTTTACACCTGGCATGAAGTCCTAAAGAACTTTGAAAATTAATTAATATACTGTATGCAGCGTACTTAATAAAAATAAGGTTCTTTAGCACTAAAGTTCTTTTTTTTTTTCATTTAACGTCCTCCAGCTTTGTCATATCGGTCTATGCATTAATGGGTGCAATGATGGGCAAATGAGCCTAAGGCCCACAGAACTTAAGACTTACCCGACATTCATTTATCAGGATAAGGGAAAAGCTCCAACTTTAAGTGGTATCGGACTATGAATGAAATTATGTTCAAATGAGTACAGTGTACATAGAGCTTAGAGGTACTAGACATTCATCTTAGAGGATAAGGGAAAAACTCCAACTTTAAGTGATATCGGCCTATGAATGAAATTACGTTCGAATGAGTACAGTGTCCATAGAGCTTAGAGGTATTAGACATTCATCTTTGAGAATAAGGGAAAACCTTCAACTTTTAAGTGATATCGGACCATGAATGAAAAAATGTTCAAATGAGTACAGTGTACATAGAGCTTAGAGGTACTAGACATTCATCTTAGAGGATAAGGGAAAAACTCCAACTTTAAGTGATATCGGCCTATGAATGAAATTACGTTCGAATGAGTACAGTGTACATAGAGCTTAAAGGTACTAGACATTCATCTTTGAGAATAAGGGAAAACCTTCAACTTTTAAGTGATATCGGACCATGAATGAAAAAATGTTCAAATGAGTACAGTGTACATAGAGCTTAGAGGTACTAGACATTCATCTTAGAGGATAAGGGAAAAACTCCAACTTTAAGTGATATCGGCCTATGAATGAAATTACGTTCGAATGAGTACAGTGTCCATAGAGCTTAGAGGTATTAGACATTCATCTTTGAGAATAAGGGAAAACCTCCATCTTTAAGTGATATCGGACTATGAATGAAATTATGTTCAAATGAGTACAGTGTCCATAGAGCTTAGAGGTATTAGACATTCATCTTTGAGAATAAGGGAAAGCCTCCAACTTTAAGTGATATCGGACTATGAATGAAATTACGTTCAAATGAGTACAGGGTACATAGAGCTTAGAGGTACCATGTATTTTTCGGGATTAGGGAAAACCTCAAGAGTTAAGTTATATTGAACGATGAATAAGATGATGTTCAGATTAGTCCGGGATACACAGACGTAGTAGTTCCGGGCATTCATCTTTCAGGAAAAGAGAAAACCTCAAACGTTGTCATTTGTCGGACGATATTTGAAATTTTGTTCATATGAGTACAGGGCACATAGAGCTTTGAGTTACCAGGTTTTCATCATTCAGGATAAGGGAAGTCTAACGTTAAGTGATATCGGACGATAATTGAAATGATGTTCATATGTGTACAGGGAACATAGAGCTTAGAATTACCCTGCATGCATATTTCAGGTTAAAGAAAACCCTCCAAGGTTAAGTCAAATGGTGAAGGCATTGTGAACCTACAAAGTCACAATACATAGACTTTTATTTATAACCAACAGTAATCTCTGGTGTCGTCTGGGATTTGTTGATTTTGGGAATACATCAAATGCCTAATATTTACTTCCACCAAACTCAAAATTATCCCGCCCGAATATTTGCACCCTCTCCCGTTGGGGGTCGTTTAATAATACATCCACAAGTCAAGAACGATTAATTCGATCAATAGCAAATTTGGTATTTAGTTCTTCTAGGGATGCGACACGACGATTTGTATTTAGTTGTGAGAAATAGGAAATCCTTGTGGAGTTTTAAGTTAATAGCAAAAGTGTGTGAATTACATACTTTCTCCATTTTAGACTAACGGTTCGCGCGCGCATTGTAGGTTAGCTGCAGGGAAAACTGGAACATGTGAGTGGAGCGGGAAAGCTTGTGGCGTGTGCAGTCTTGAATACAAGAAGGGCCTTCGTGTGACTGTACAATAGAAAGAGAACAGAAGAATAGCTTTAGTTCTTTGAGTCATTGTTCTCTCTTACTTTACTGGATTTTTTTGTTTGGTTTTAGCATTATTCACTTCGACAGTTATCCCTCGCCACTGCACAAAGTATCATATAGCTAATTTTCTTGTATGTGCAAGGGAAGGAGGCAAATACAACAATTCAAGCGATTGTCAATTTTTTTTTTCGGAGTGAATACCCTGATATTTCATTTTAGTTAAGTGACGAAGAGCTATAATATGAAGAATGACCTTTGATTTCAGAAAAGTATAAGTATTAGAAAAGTCAGACAAATGACAAGGAGGATCTAAAAAATGGTTCACCACAAACATGTACACGAGTAGGGAAAGAACGGAAAAGCAGGAGTAAAATTTTCAGCAAAACATTCATCGTTGCTAAATACTTTCGTAGCATTAGCGTGAAATGACAGGAATATTACATATAATATTACTAGTGGTATCAAGTAACAGCTGAGTAAATTAATATGTACTCCATTATTTGTTTTAGCGTTTCCAGATGCAGTGCCCGAGAGTCGTAATTTGTTTATTTTCTCAGCGCCACTGTTCGCAGCACACGTGACTGCAGCCTGATAGTCCACTCATTCCAAACAGAGATGGCGCTAATGTTCATATTAAAACTTACAACGGAAAAACTCGATTTGTTATAAGTATTTAAATTAAATGCGCAGAAATAAGTTATGTATTAATTCAGAAAACCTTTATACTGTTTAAACAGCGGACAAAAACATCGGCTGTTATAGACAATTTAGGGGGAAATGGACGGAACAGGTATTTAATACGGAACAAATGCTCCTAAAGCGATTTTAAATACGGCGGCTTTAAGATAAGATAATTAAATAAGATGACGATATTATGCAAGAAAAGGAATTTACTGCGCGTTCTAACAAATATTGGAAATCCACAAATGTGCTAACAATAACTGGTATTCTTATCTAGTGTTAAGCGAATTGTAAATCATCGCATGTTGTTTCTATGGGCAATTAAATAAAAAAATCCCGTTAATTGGGTGCCTAGGCGATTGTGTGTTTTAAGTCAGCCCAAACCTATGGCCCAAACTAAGAGTGAAGGATAGTAGTAAATAATTCAGCTTAAGTGGTTGTCCACCTCACGTTCAAGAGGTCGCGAGCTTGAATCTTTTACAGGGCGAATTATCTGAATAAGGTTTTTTTCTCAGGGGTTTCCCTTATCTTGAAAACACAAATGTTGGGTCATTCTAAGCTCTATGGACAATGGGCTCTTTGGGCATCATTTCCAAATGTCATTCATTGTCCTATATGACTTAACATAGTAAGATGCAATTCAAAGGCAAACACACTATAAGAAATTCTCGGTTCTCTCAACCTTAGCCGCATTGCAACTATGTGGCAGTTTGGCCATATGATGTACAGAATCACATAATTTCAAAATTTGAAGCTTTTGTTTTCTCATATGGAAGTTAATGTATGTTGAAATAGAAAGTGAAACGTTCCTGGCGAATTATAACCTCAAAATTCGTTTCCGAAACTATGTACCATTTTACACCTGGCATGAGGTCCTAAAGAACTTTGACAATTAATATACTTTATGCAGCGTACTTAATAAAAATGAAGTTCTTTAGCACTAAAGTTTTTTTTTTCATTTGACGTCATCCAACGTTGTCATTTCGGTCGATGAATTAATGGGTGAAATGATGGGCAAATGAGACTAAGGCCCACAGAACTTGAAAGTTATCCGACATTCATTTTTCAGGATAAGGGAAAACCTCCAACTTTAAGTCGTATCGGACTATGAATGGAATTATGTTCAAGTGAGTACAGGGTTCATATAGCTTAGAGGTACCAGACATTAATCTTTCAGAATTAGCGAAATCCTCCAACTTTAAGTGCTATCAGACTATGAACGAAATTATGTTTAAATGAGTACAGGGTACATCGAGCTTAGAGGTACCAGATATTCATCTTTCAGGATGAGGGAAGACCTCCAACTTTAAGTGATATCGGAATAAGAATGAAATTATGTTCAAATGAGTACAGGGTTCATAGAGCTTAGAGGTACCTGCATTCATATTTAAGGTTAAGGGAAACCCTCCAACGTTAAGTCAAAAGGTGAAGGCATTGTGAACCTTTATATTGTGAACCTACAAAGTCACAATACATGTACTTTTATGTATAACCAACAGTAATTGCCGGTGTCGTCCGGAATTGTTGGGTTTTGGGAGTACATCAAATGGCTAAATATTTACTTCTACCAAACTCAAAATTATCCCGCTCGAATATTTGCACCCTCGCCCGTTGGGGGTCGTTTAATGATAGATCCCACAAGTGCAGAACGATTAATTCGATGAATAGCAAATTTGTTATTTAAGTTCTTCTAGGGATGCGACACGACGATTTGTATTCAGTTGTGAGAAATAGGAAATCCTTGTGGAGTTTTAAGTTAATAGCAAAAGTGTGTCAATTACATACTTTCTCCATTCTATACTAACAGTTCGCGCGCGCATTGTAGGTTAGCTGCAGGAAAAACTGGAACATTTGAGTGGAGCGGGAAAGCTTGTTGTGTTAGCAGTCTTGAATACAAGAAGGGCTTTCGTTTGACTGTACAATAGAAAGAGTACAGAAGGATAGTTTTATTTCTTTGAGTCGTTGTTCTCTCTTACTTTGCTGAATTTTTTTGTTTGGTTTTAGCTTTATTCACTTCGACAGTTATCCCTCGCCACTGCACAAAGTATCATATAGCTAATTTTCTTGTATATACAAGGGAAGGAGGCAAATACAGCAACTCAAGCGATTGTCAATTTTTTTTTTCAGAGTGAATACCCTGATATTTCATTTTCGTTATGTGACGAAGAGCTATAAAATGACGAATGACTGCCGATTTCAGAAAAGTATAAGTATTAGAAAAGTCAGACAAATGACAAGGAGGATCTAAAAAATGGTTCAGCACACACATGTACACGAGGAGGGAAAGAACGGAAAAGCGGGAGTAAAATATTCAGCAAAACATTCACCGTTGCTAAATACTTTCGTAGCATTAGCGTGAAATGACAGGAAGATTACATATAATATTACTAGTGGTATCAAGTAACAGCTCAGTAAATTAATATGTACTCCATTATTCCCTTCGGCATCTCCAGAGCCAGCGCCCGAGAGTCGTAATTTGTTAGTCTCCTCCGCGCCACTGTTCGCAACAGACGTGACTGCAGCCTGATAGTCCACTCATTCCAAACAGAGATGGCGCCATTGTTCTTATTACAAGTTATACGGGAAAATATCGATTTATTATAAGTAGTTAAATTAAATGCGCATAAATAGGTTATATATTAGTTTAGAAAAACTATATATTGTTGAAACGGCGGGAAAAAGCATCGGCTGTTATATAATATTTAGAGTAAATAGACTGAATAGGTACTTAAAACGGAACAAATACTCCACCTTCGATTTTAAATACGGCGGCCTTAAGATAAGACACATATTTATTTCGAATATGGATGTAGAATAAGGATATTGAATATCAGCAAGAATAGAAATTTACAGAGCGTTCTAACAAATATTGGTATTCCACAAATATACTAACAATAACTGTTATTCTTATGCGGTGATAAGCGAATTGTAAAACATCGCATATTGTTTCAATGGACAATTAAATAAAAATTCCCGTTAATTGGGTGCCTAAACGATTGTGTGATTTAAGTCAGCCCAAACTAAAAATTAATTATATCAATAAATATTTCAGCTTAAGTGGTAGTCCACCTCACGTTCAAGAGGTGCCGAGCTCGAATCTCGTACAGGGCGAGTTACCTGCGTAAGGTTTTTCTTGAGGTTTTCCCTTACCTTGAAGAGACGAATGTTGGATCACTGTAAGCTCTATTGACTCTGGGCTCCTTGGGCGTCATTTCACCCATGTCATTCATCGTCTTATGACTTAACTTTGTAAGGTGTAATTAAAAAACAAACACACTATAAGAAAATCTCGCTTCTCTCAACCTTTGCCGCATTGCAACTATGTGGCAGTGTGGCCAATTGATGTATATTTACAAAAATTGAAAACTTATTTTTTTATACGGAAGTTAATGAATGTTTAATTAGAAACCGAAACGTTCTTGGCGATATATATCCTCAAAATTCGTTCCCGACACCATGCACAATTTTAAACCTGGCATGACGTCCTACAGAATTTCGACAATTATTATACTGTATGGAGCGTACTTAATAAAAATAAGGTTCTTTAGCACTCAAGTTTTCTTTTTTCCATTTAACGTCCTCCAGCGTTGTCATATCGGTCGATGAATTAATGGGTGCAATAATGGGCAAATGAGCCTAAGGCCCAAAGAAGTTAAGAGTTACCCGACATTCATCTTTCACGATAAGGGAAAACCTCCAACTTCAAGTGCTATCGGACTATGAATGAAATTATGTTCAAATCAGTACACGGTACATCGAGCTTAGAGGTACCAGACATTCATCTTTCAGGATGAGGGAAAACCTCCAACTTCAAGTGCTATCGGACTATGAATGAAATTATGTTCAAATCAGTACACGGTACATCGAGCTTAGAGGTACCAGACATTCATCTTTCAGGATGAGGGAAAACCTCCAACTTCAAGTGATATCGGACTATGAATGAAATTATGTTCAAATCAGTACACGGTACATCGAGCTTAGAGGTACCAGACATTCATCTTTCAGGATGAGGGAAAACCTCCAACTTTAAGTGATATCGGACTATGAATGAAATTATGTTCAAATCAGTACACGGTACATCGAGCTTAGAGGTACCAGACATTCATCTTTCAGGATGAGGGAAAACCTCCAACTTTAAGTGATATCGGACTATGAATGAAATTATGTTCAAATCAGTACAGGGTACATCGAGCTTAGAGGTACCAGACATTCATCTTTCAGGATGAGGGAAAACCTCCAACTTTAAGTGATATCGGACTATGAATGAAATTATGTTCAAATCAGTACAGGGTACATCGAGCTTAGAGGTACCAGACATTCATCTTTCAGGATGAGGGAAAACCTCCAACTTCAAGTGCTATCGGACTATGAATGAAATTATGTTCAAATCAGTACACGGTACATCGAGCTTAGAGGTACCAGACATTCATCTTTCAGGATGAGGGAAAACCTCCAACTTTAAGTGATATCGGACTATGAATAAAATTATGTTCAAATCAGTACAGGGTACATCGAGCTTAGAGGTACCAGACATTCATCTTTCAGGATGAGGGAAAACCTCCAACTTTAAGTGATATCGGACTATGAATGAAATTATGTTCAAATGAGTACAGGGTACATCGAGCTTAGAGGTACCAGACATTCATCTTTCAGGATGAGGGAAAACCTCCAACTTTAAGTGATATCGGACTATGAATGAAATTATGTTCAAATCAGTACAGGGTACATCGAGCTTAGAGGTACCAGACATTCATCTTTCAGGATGAGGGAAAACCTCCAACTTTAAGTGATATCGGACTATGAATGAAATTATGTTCAAATCAGTACAGGGTACATCGAGCTTAGAGGTACCAGACATTCACCTTTCAAGATGAGGCAAAATCTCCAAATTTAAGTGATATCGGACTATGAATGAAATTATGTTCAAATGAGTACAGGGTACATAGAGCTTACAAGTCCCAGACATTCATCTTTCACGATAAGGGAAAACCTCCAACTTTAAGTGATATTGGACTATGAATGAAATTATGTTCATATGAGTAAAGGGTACATAGAGCTTAGAGGTACCAGACATTCATCTTTCAGGATGAGGGAAAACCTCCAACATTAAGTGATATCGGACTATGAATGAAATTATGTTCAAATGAGTACGGGGTACATATAGATTAGGGGTACCAGACATTCATTTTTCAGGATGAGGGAAAACCTCCAACATTAAGTGATATCGGACTATGAATGAAATTATGTTAAAATGAGTACAGGGTACACAGAGCTTACAGGTCCCAGACATTCATCTTTCAGGATGAGAGAGAACCTCCAACCTTAAGTGCCATCGGACTATAAATGAAATTATGTTAAAATGAGTACAGGGTACATAGAGCTTAGTGGTACCAGACATTCATCTTTGAGGACAATGGAAAACCTCCAACTTTAAGTGATATCGGACTAAGAATGAAATTATGTACAAATGAGTAAAGGGTACATAGAGCTTAGAGGTACCAGACATTCATCTTTCAGGATGAATTTAAACCTCCAACTTTAAGTGATATCGGACTATGAATGAAATTATGTTCAAATGAGTAAAGGGTACAATTAGATTAGAGGTACCAGACATTCATCTTTCAGGACGATGGAAAACCTCCAACTTTAAGTGATATCGGACTATGAATGAAATTATGTTCAAATGGGTACAGGGTACATCGAGCTTAGAGGTACAAGACATTCACCTTTCAGGATGAGGGAAAACCTCCAACTTTAAATGAAATCGGACTGTGAATGAAATTATGTTCAAATGAGTAAAGGGTACATAGGGCTTAGATGTACCAGACATTCATCTTTCAGGATGAGGAAAACCTCCAACTTTAAGTGATATCGGACTATGAATGAAATTATGTTAAAATGCGTACAGGGTACATAGAGCTTAGCGGTAACAGACATTCATCTTTCAGGATGAGGGAAAACCTCCAACTTTAAATGAAATCGGACTATGAATGAAATTATGTTCAAATGAGTACAGGGTACATCGAGCTTAGTGACCGCCTTGGTAGCGTGGTGTTAGCATGTCTGCCTCACGTTCAAGAGGTCCCGAATTCGAATCTCGGTCAGGGGGAGTTACCTGTATAAGGTTTTTTCCGGGGTATTCCCTTATGCTGTAAGACGAATGTCGGGTAACTCTAATCTCCATGGACCCCGGACACATTTGAATAGTATTTCATCCATTCCATTCATCGTCCGATATAAATTAACGTTGGAGGACGTAAATTACAAAAAAAAAAAAAAAAAAAAAAAAAATCGAGCTTAGATGTACCAGACATTCACCTTTCAGGATGAGGGAGAACCTCCAGCTTTAAGTGATATCGGCTTATAAATGAAATTATGTTCAAATGAGTATAGGGTACATGGAGGTTAGAGGTACCAGACATTCATCTTTCAGGATGAGGGAAAACCTCCAGCTTTAAGTTATATCGGCTTATAAATGAAATTATGTTCAAATGAGTACAGGGTACATAGAGATTAGAGGTACCAGACTTTCATTTTTCAGGATAATTGGAAACCTCCAACTTAAAGTCATATGAAGCGATGAATAAAGTGGTGTTCAAATGAGTACAGGGTACATAGGGTTATGAGCGAGCTACCTACCATTTGACTTTCGGGATTAGGGAACACTTCCAACAATAGGTTATACCAGATGATGAGTAAAATAATGTTCAAATTAGTCCGGGGTGCATAGCGCTTAGTGTTACCACGTATTTATTTTCAGGATAAGGGAAAACCTGAAACCTTAAGTCATATCGGAGGATAAATGAAATGATGTTCAAATAAGGACATGGTACATAGAGCTTAGAGATACCATTTTCAGGATAAAGGAAGACCTCCAACGTTAAGTCTTATTGGAATATGAATGAAATGACATTCGAATGAGCACAGGGTACGTAGAGCTTAGAATTACACTGCATTCATATTTCAGGTTAAAGGAAACCCTCCAACGTTAAGTCAAAAGGTGAAGGCATTGTGAACCTATATATTGTAAACCTACAAAGTCACATGACATATACCTCTATATATAACCAACAGTAATTGCTGGAGTCGTTCGGCATTTGTGGGTTTTGGGAATACGTCAAATGGCTAAATATTTACTTTCACTAAACTCAAAATTATCTTTCCCGAATATTTGCACCCTCTCCCGTTGGGGGTCGTTTAATAATAGATCCCACAAGTCCAGAACGGTTAATTCGATAAATAGCAAATGTGGCATTTAAGTTCTTCTAGGGATGCGACACGACGATTGGTATTTAGTGGTGAGAAATAGAAAATCCTTGTGGAGTTCTAAGTTAGTAGCAAAAGTGTGTGAGTTACATACTTTCTCCATTTTAGATTAACAGTTCGCGCGCGCATTCTAGGTTAGCTGCAGGAGAAACTGGAACATCTGAGTGGAGCGGGAAAGCTTGTAGTGTGAGAAGTCTTGAATATCAGAAGGGCCTACGTGTGACTGTACAATAGAAAGAGTACAGAACAGTAGCTTTAGTTCTTTGAGTCATTGTTCTCTCTTATTTTTACGGATTTTTTTTGTTTTTGTTGTATTTAGCTTTATTCGCTTTGACAGTTACGCCTTGCCACTGCACAAATTATCATATACCTAATTTTCTTGTAGGTCCAAGGGCGAGACGGATATACAGCAATTCAAGCGATTGTCAAATATTTATTCATACTGAAGACCCTAAATTTTCATTTTCGTTATGTGGCGAAGAGATAAAAAATGACGGATGATTCCCGATTTTAGAAAAGTATAGGTATTAGTAAATTCAGACAAATGACAAGCAGGATCCAAAAAATGGTTCTCCGCACAGATGTACACAAACAGGGAATGTACGGAAAAGCAGGAGTAGAATTTTTAGCAAAACATTCACCGTTGGGAAATACCTCCGTAACATTAGCGTTAAATGACAGGAAGATTACATATAATTTTACTACTGGTATAAAGTAACAGCTCACTAAATTAATATTTTCCACATTATTTGCTTTGGCGTCACCAGATGCAGCGCCCGAGAATCGTATTTGGTTTATCTTCTCCGCGCCACTGTTCCCAACAGACGTGAATGCAGCCTGATAGTCCACTCTTTCCAAACAGAGATGGCGCCAAAGTTCTTATTACAAGTTATACGGGAAAAATCTCGATTTGTTATAAGTATTTAAATAAAATGCGCATAAATAAGTTATATTGATTCAGGAAACTTATGTATATATATATTGTTTAAACAGCGGGCAAAGACATTGGCTGTTATAGACAATTTAGAGTAAAATGGACGGAATAGGTACTTAATACGGAACAAATGCTCCATCTTCGATTTTAAATACGGCGGCTTTAAGATCTTAAGACACATATATATTTTGAATACGAGAGTCCAATAAGATTGTTGAATATGAGCAAAAATCGAAATATACAGAGCGTTCTAACAAATATTGGGAATCCACAAATGTACTAACAATAACTGGTATTCTTATGCAGTGCTAAGCGAATTGTAAAATATCGCATATTGTTTCAATGGGCAATTAAATAAAAATTCCCGTTACTTGAGTGCCTAAACGATTGTGTGATTTAAGTCAGCCCAAACCAAAAATTAATTATAGCAGTAAATAATTCAGCTTAAGTGGTAGTCCACCTCACGTACAAGAAGTTCCGAGCTCGAATCTCGTACAGGGCTCGTTATCTGCGTAAGATTTTTCTTGAGTTTTCCCTGACCTTCAAAAACCGAATGTTGGGTTATTGTACGCTCTATGGACCCTGGGCTCTTTGAGCGTCATTTCACCCATGTCATTCATCGTCTTCTATGACTTAACTTTGTAAGATATAATGCAAAAATAAACACAGTATAAGAAAATCTCGCTTCTCCCAACCTTCGCCGCATTGCAACTATGTGGCAGTGTGGCCAATTGATGTATATTTCCAAAAATTAAAAATTTATTTTCTCATATGGAAGTTAATGAATGTTGAAATAGAAACTAAAACGTTCTTGGCGATATATAACCTCAAAATTCTTTTCCAAACGATCCACAATTTTCACCTGGCATAAAGTCCTAAAGAATTTTGACAATTAATTAATATACCTTATGCACCGTACTTAATAAAAATAAGGTTCTTTAGCACTAAAGCTATTTTTTCATTTAACGTCCTCCAGCGTTGTCATATCGATCGATGAATTAATGGGTGAAATAATGGTCAAATGAGGTTAAGGCCCACAGAACTTAAGAGCTACCCGACATTCATTTTTCAGGATATAGGAAAGACTCCGACTTTAAGTCATATCGGCCTATAAATGTAATTATGTTCAAATGAGTACAGGGTACCTAGACCTTAAAGGTACCAGACATTCATCTTTAAGGATGAGGGAAAACCTCCAACTTTAAGTGATATCGGACTATGAATGAAATTATGTTAAAATGCGTACAGGGTACATAGAGCTTAGCGGTAACAGACATTCATCTTTCAGGATGAGGGAAAACCTCCAACTTTAAGTGATATCGGACTATGAATGAAATTATGTTTAAATGCGTACAGGGTACCTAGAGCTTAGAGGTAACAGACATTCATCTTTCAGGATAAGGGAAAACCTCCAACTTTAAGTGATATCGGGCTATGAATGAAATTATGTTTAAATGCGTACAGGGTACCTAGAGCTTAGAGGTAACAGACATTCATCTTTCAGGATGAGGGAAAACCTCCAACTTTAAGTGATATCGGGCTATGAATGAAATTATGTTAAAATGCGTACAGGGTACATAGAGCTTAGAGGTAACAGACATTCATCTTTCAGGATAAGGGAAAACCTCCAACTTTAAGCGATATCGGGCTATGAATGAAATTATGTTAAAATGCGTACAGGGTACATAGAGCTTAGAGGTACCAGACATTCATCTTTAAGGATGAGGGAAAACCTCCAACTTTAAGTGATATCGGACTATGAATGAAATTATGTTAAAATGCGTACAGGGTACATAGAGCTTAGAGGTACCAGACATTCATCTTTAAGGATGAGGGAAAACCTCCAACTTTAAGTGATATCGGGCTATGAATGAAATTATGTTAAAATGCGTACAGGGTACCTAGACCTTAAAGGTACCAGACATTCATCTTTAAGGATGAGGGAAAACCTCCAACTTTAAGTGATATCGGACTATGAATGAAATTATGTTAAAATGCGTACAGGGTACATAGAGCTTAGCGGTAACAGACATTCATCTTTCAGGATGAGGGAAAACCTCCAACTTTAAGTGATATCGGACTATGAATGAAATTATGTTTAAATGCGTACAGGGTACCTAGAGCTTAGAGGTAACAGACATTCATCTTTCAGGATAAGGGAAAACCTCCAACTTTAAGTGATATCGGGCTATGAATGAAATTATGTTTAAATGCGTACAGGGTACCTAGAGCTTAGAGGTAACAGACATTCATCTTTCAGGATGAGGGAAAACCTCCAACTTTAAGTGATATCGGGCTATGAATGAAATTATGTTAAAATGCGTACAGGGTACATAGAGCTTAGAGGTAACAGACATTCATCTTTCAGGATAAGGGAAAACCTCCAACTTTAAGTGATATCGGGCTATGAATGAAATTATGTTAAAATGCGTACAGGGTACATAGAGCTTAGAGGTAACAGACATTCATCTTTCAGGATGAGGGAAAACCTCCAACTTTAAGTGATATCGGACTATGAATGAAATTATGTTTAAATGCGTACAGGGTACCTAGAGCTTAGAGGTACCGGACATTCATCTTTCAGGATAAGGGAAAACCTCCAACTTTAAGTGATATCGGACTATGAATGAAATTATGTTCAAATGAGTACAGGGTACCCAGAGCTTAAAGGTACCTGACATTCATCTTTCAGGATAAGGGAAAGCCTCCAACTTTAAGTGATATCGGCCTATGAATGAAATTATGTTTAAATGCGTACAGGGTACCGATATCACTTAAAGTTGGAGGTTTTCCCTCATCCTGAAAGATGCATGTCTGTTACCTCTAAGCTCTATGTACCCTGTACGCATTTTAACATAATTTCATTCATAGTCCGATATCACTTAAAGTTGGAGGAACTATGAATGAAATTATGTTCAAATGCCTACAGGGTACCTAGAGCTTAGAGGTACCAGACATTCATCTTTCAGGATAAGGGAAAACCTCCAACTTCAAGTGCTATCGGACTATGAATGAAATTATGTTCAAATCAGTACAGGGTACATCGAGCTCAAAGGTACCAGACATTCACCTTTCAGGATGAGCGAAACCTCCGTTAAGTGAAAAGTTGAAGGCATTGTGAACCTATATATTGTGATCCTACAGAGTAACAATATATAGACTTTTATTTATAACCAACAGTAATTAATTAGTTGGTTTTGGGAATACATCAAATGGCTATATATTTATTTCCACTAAACTCAGAATTATCTTTCCCGAATATTTGCACCCTCTCCCGTTGGGGGTCGTTTAATAATATTTCGCACTAGTTCAGAACGATTAATTCGATAAATAGCAATTTTGGTATTTAAGTTCTTCTGGGGATGCGACACGACAATTGGTATTTAGTGGTGAGATATAATAAATTTTTGTGGAGTTTTAAGTTAATAGCAAAACTGTGTGAATTACATACTTTCTCCATTCTATACTAACAGTTCGCGCGCGCATTGTAGGTTAGCTGCAGGAAGAACTAGAACATCTGAGTGGAGCGTGAAAGCTTGTGGTGTGAGCAGTCTTGAATGCCAGAAAGGCCTACGTGTGACTGTACAATAGAAAGAGTACAGAAGAGTAGGGTTAGTTCTTTCAGTCAATGCTCTCTCTTATTTTAACGGATTCTTTTTTTTTTTTTTTTTTTTTTTTAGCTTTATCCGCTTTGACAGTTACGCCTCACCACTGCACAAAGTATCATATAGCTAATTTTCCTGTAGCTGCAAGGGCGGGAGGTAAATACAGCAATTCAAGCGATTGTCAAATATTTATTCACACTGAAGACCCTAAAATTTCATTTTCGTTATGTGGTGAAGAGATAAAAACAGACGGATGATTCCCGATTTTAGAAAGGTATAAGAATTAGAAAATTCAGACAAATGACAAGGAGGATCTAAAAAATGGTTCACAGCACAGATGTACACAAATAGGGAAAGTACGGAAAAGCAGGAGTAGAATTTTCAGCAAAACATTCATCTTTGCGAAATACTTCCGTAATGACAGCAAGATTACATATAATATTACTAGTGATACCAAGTAACAGCTCAGTAAATTAATATTTTCTCCATTGTTTGTTTTGGCGCCTCCAGATGCACTGCCGGAGTGTCGTATTTTGTTTATCTTCTCAGCGCCACTGTTCGCAACAGACGTGACTGTAGCCTGATAGTCCTCCCATTCCAAAAATAGATGGCGTCAAAGTTCTTATTACAAGTTATAGGGAAAAATCTCGATTTGTTATGAGTATTTAAATTAAATGCGCATGAATGAGTTATATATATATATATATATATATATATATATATATATATATATATATATATATATATATATATTTAGAAAACCTATATGTTGTTCAAAATGCGGGCAAAAGCATTGGCTGTTTTAGAATATTTAGAGTAAAATGGACGGAGTAAGTACTTAATACGGAACAAATGCTCCACAATCGATTTTAAATACGGCGGCTTTAAGATCTTAAGACACATATATATTTTGAATACGAGAATTCAATAAGAATGTTGTATATACGCAAGAATCGAAATTTACAGAGCGTTCTAACAAATATTGGTAATCCACAAATGTACTAATAATAACTGTTATTCTTAAGCAATGCTAAGCGAATGGTAAAACATCGCATGTTGTTTCAATGGGCAATTAAATAAAGAATCACGTTAATTGGGGCCTAGGCGATTGTGTGATTTAAGTCAGCCCAAACTAAAAATTAATTATAGCAGTAAATAATTCAGCTTAAGGGTAGTCCACCTCACGTACAAGAGGTCCCGAGCTTGAATCTCGTACAGGGCGAGTTATCTGCGTAAGTTTTTGCTTGGGGTTTTCCCTTACCTTGAAAAGACGAATGCTGGGTCATTGTAAGCTCTATGGACCATGGGCTCTTTGGTGGTCATTTCACCCATGTCATTCATCGTCTTCAGTGACCTAACTTAGTAAGATGTAATTCAAAAGCAAACACACTATAAGAAAATCTCGCTTCTCTCAACCTTCGCCGCATTGCAACTATGTGGCAGTGTGGCTAATTGATGTATATTTCCAAAAATTGAAGCTTTATTTTCTCATATGGAAGTTAATAAATGTTGAAATAGAAACTGAAACGTTCCTGGTGATATCCTCAAAATTCGTTTCCGAAACTATGTACCATTTTACACCTTGCATTAAGTCCTAAAGAATTTGACAATTAATTAATATAGTTTATGCAGCGTACTTAATAAAAATAAGGTTCTTTAGCATTAACGATTTTTTTTTCATTTAACGTGTTCCAGCGTTGTCATATCGATCGATGAATTAATGGGTGAACTGTAAATCATCGCATATTGTTTCAATGGGCAATTAAATAAAAAATCCCGTTAATTGGGTGCCTAGGCGATTGTGTGTTTTAAGTCAGCCCAAACCTGTGGCCCAAACTAAGAGTGAAGGATAGCAGTAAATAATTCAGCGTAAGTGGTTGTCCACCTCACGTTCAAGAGGTCCTGATCTCGAATCTCTTACAGGGCGAGTTATCTACATAAGGTTTTTTTCTCAGGGGTTTTCCTTATCTTGAAAACACAAATGTTGGGTCATTCTAAGCTCTATGGACCATGGGCTCTTTGGGCATTATTTCACCCATGTTATGCATTGTCCTTCTTACATCTGGCATGAAGTCTTAAAGATTTTAGTCAATTAATATACTTTATGCAGCCTACTTAATAAAATAAGGTTCTTTAGCACTAAAGTTTTTTTTTTTTTCATTTAACGTCCTCCAACGCGGTTATATCCGTTGATGAATTAATGGGTGAAATGAGGGTCAAATGAGCCTAAGGCCGAATGAACTTAAGAGTTACCAGACATTCATCTTTCAGGATAAGGGAAAACCTCCAACTTTAAGTGCTATCGGACTATGAATGAAATAATGTTCAAATGAGTACAGGGTACATAGAGCTTAGAGGTACTAGACACTCATCTTTCAGGAAAGATGAGGGAAAACCTGCTATCGGACTATGAATGAAATTATGTTCAAATGAGTACAGGGTACATAGAGCTTAGAGGTACCAGACATTCATCTTTCAGGATGAGGGAAAACCTCCAACGTTAAGTTATTTCGGACGAAGTTCACAACAGGACTGTGAAAACTGCGTGAGACACGCAGAAAGCTTTTTAAGAAGACGATTTTTAGGAAGCAATAGCTCGTGATGAGATTTTGGAATCTATAATCATAAATCTGCAAGACTCAGACGATGAAGACAGTGACAATGACGAATTATCTCTTAACGGAAGTGACATTGACAGCTATATGGATGAGCCACTGGCAGTTCCATTGGATTAGAAAAACAGGTAATTCATAAACTATAATTATGGTTATAGTATTTAAAAATATACATAATTTGCGAAAGTGCTTTTTCCAATTTTGATTTTGGCAACTGCATCATTGTAAAAGTTTGTAAATTATAATTTGTTTACCCTTAAGTCTGCGCCAAGCAGACGTGCATATTGTATGAGTGTGCGAGAGAGAGGGGGGGAAATATAAAAGGAATGGGGTAACAAGCTGGCAACGCTGAGTGCGATACGGCATCTGATTAGCTGGACTCCAGAACTCTTCGCATTTGAAACAAATAATA
Source organism: Mantis religiosa (assembly GCA_030765055.1). Taxonomy (NCBI): domain Eukaryota; kingdom Metazoa; phylum Arthropoda; class Insecta; order Mantodea; family Mantidae; genus Mantis; species Mantis religiosa. The sequence continues at coordinate 413,339,427 of CM060950.1, forward strand.
GTCGTATTGAGTTCAAGTACATTGTGCAATATTCTGACACCGAAATCTCTTTCCTACGAGTTTCGTATATTTGTTTATATTGTAGCGAGCTGTTGACAGTACGTAATAAGGTTAAAGGATAAGCAGAAGGTTTCTCTTCTCATAGCAAAGTCATGTTTGCCACACACAAAATTAACAAAATATGGTAAAATGCATAAAACATGTGATAACTAAATTGTGCAAAATATTTAATTACATAAAACTATGTGTTTACCTAGAAGTCAATTTCCTGGTAAAGATTCTAGTTATCTTGCTGTTTACCAATTATGCAAAACTCCTATGCATAAAGATTTCAGAAGCCACTCCCAGAAAATTTATGATATATATTCAAGATATATTTCAAATTATCTAAAATCAAAATTGAGAAAATAAAAAAATTCTAAAAAGAAGTTCTATTATGTACAGGATACTTTGGAAATTTTAATGTCGCATCTTTGGATGATCCTGAAGTTAAATGTCAAATCTGGAATTTCAATAACTTCTTCAATTTTGATGCTCATAGGACCTTCTACTAACAGTGCCTCTATTAATTCAGGCAGCTCAAAACGAGCATTTCCAGTGAAATTTCGGTACTGATTTTGGGTGGAATGCAATACCTTCTCTACTTAATATGCACTTGGTAAAAAAAACAGTAAATTAGAGAAAAGCGACAAAAGCAAAATTCACATTAAGCTTAAGGACTGATGTTAAGGACATCGAGCCCTTGCCTGTTACAGCTGATTCAATTAAATATTACAGCGACGTGAGAAGGAACTCTCTCAATTAACAGAAGCTTGGTCCATATTTACCTCAACCTGCATCCTCCGAAGTCTGTTCTGCAGAATGGAAGATAATCTCTGAGAGGTCATTTTCTCAATCCACGTCACATGCATATCCTTATGTTCTTTTCCGTAGTTGGAACTATACAAAAATGAATTTTTAAAGCCATCATATACCCAGTGTTGTTTGTGTATGAAAGTATGATTTTTTTAATTAATTTGGTTTGGAACAATATTGCTTCTTAACCTAAGGTTTATTTCCGGGCCAATAAGATATATACCTATCTTTTTATGTCAAACGTTTCGGGGACGCTGCCTCAACATCAAAACTGCATTTAAAAATCATACAATAATGGGTCTGAAAATCGTTTATTGCTGAGTTACTGGACACGAAGTTTACAATTGTTCTAATTGGCTTCCAACTGGTTTGGTCTGTTCCCTACGACTGAGCTCCATGCTATTGCCTACTCTGATGCAAACACTTCGGGTGTTTCGTATATGGTCAAATACAGTGTGGATACGCTTCTCAAAGTGTCGATATCTGGTACAAGAGTCACACAAAACAGGCACTTAAAGGTCTCAAGACCAAGAAACCCACTGCACTCGAACCAGGAGAACAAGCAACCTATGCGATGGATCCTCCTCGACCAAACCATCGATGCGGAAATTTATAACCCATGAAATCGCGTACTATCTTATTCAAATGCGCAGGTGCATCAGTGTGTAAAAACCATATTCGTAGGATAAAGTCCAGAGCCACCGCATGGTTTAATGATACAATATATTTCTGAAACGTCTGTGCATGCAGGTGTCGTGGAAAGAAATAGGCAACAACAGGGTAAACATTAGTGATTCGACCTCAAACATTTATGCAGAACTTCTGTGGATGTCTGTCCTGTCGCAATTCATAAGGTTTTTCATAAATCAAGTTATCAATATTCTTAACATTGAAGATACCGTCTTCAGTAATCCCAGCCTCATCAGTGCATCAGTAGTTTCTCCCAACATCGGAAACTTTCTTCAAATAAGCCGCTCCCTTTCTCAAACGTTGGTGAATTAATGAGTATGCTGGTGAAGAACGTAAATGTCTGTCGGTGTATCTTTCTCCATAAAGAACATGATGCATTACCATCTGCAAAGCCGCACATTTAGTGCATCTCTGTCTGTTAGACTCAGATAATACATTTTCCTCTGCCTTTTGCGCTTTAGAACAAAGAGTCAAGCAGCGGTTAAACGTTCAATTTATTGGTGTCAGCAGAGGGGCAATCCTTTTATAATCTGGAATAACTTATTTTTAGACTCATGATGTGAAATTTGTTTACTGTTTTAATACTGAGAACGTATTCTCCATATATTTGAAACCAATAAAGATGTAGCACGTGTATCATTGCTAACAGGGAGAACATAGAATAGTAACTGCTCCTTTTGCTTTATAGATAAAAAGGACACTATAATGGGTAGAAAAACTCATGTGATTAATAAACATCTCTACTAGTTTAAATCTTGTTCATGTTTGTTCACAGATAGCGTCATATTTTACACGTCCACTGTTGGGACCGAACACAATGAGTTGTTTACTGAATTCCGAACACCAACCTCGAGTCAGAAGCCAAACATCTCTACAGTAGAGAAGTCTGTACTATCTACTACTAAAATCCCGGAACCTACGTCAATGCGGCCTTCTATTTGTGACGTAGAGCAGCCGGTATGGGGTGAGGACCACATCATGTTCCTGGAGACATCATGTATCCTGGTGAAAGGAGAAGAGAAATCACTGTTGCCCCGTCAAATCTGCTCGATAGAGTCGGCTGCCAAGATAAATCGGACACGTAAGGTAGTTTATGTCAGCAGTTACTCTAGTAATTTATATTTCATAGTTGCTGTTTCATACCAGCCATGCACAGGCAGCAATTTGGAAGAATGTATGAGACTTGAACTATTCTCGTTGTAATATAATTGTTTTGGTGGGGGGGTAACGTCTGTACTTTTAGCACAGCCTGTTCTAGACTGAATGCACGCCAGCAAACAGTAGAGTCCTGTCGCCTTGCAGGAGTATACTGCAGCATACGATAACACTCGGCAATGGGGCAGACTGTCTTCGCGGCTCAGTGAAATTTTTTATAATAACACTTTGTGTTGCATTTCCTCGACGAAATCAGAATCTTTTAACACATGAGACGCTGCGGGAGCCCGTGATTTCCGGAAAACAGAAAGTGTTCTTGTCACAACATAGTCAAATCGTCAGGCTTGACATAATGATTGTGCAATGAGGCTCGGGGTTTAAACACACACACACACACACGCACACACACACACATGCCCGCCTCGGTAGCGTAGATGGTAGCATGTCTGCCTCACGTTCAAGAGGTTCCGAGTTCGAATCTCGGTTAGGGTGAGTTACCTGGACAAGGCTTTTTCCGGGGTTTTCCCTTATCCTGATAGACGAATGTCGGGTAGCTCTAAGCTCCATGGACCCCGGACTCATTTGAGCATCACTTCACCCATTTCATTCATCGTCCGATATGACTTAACGTTGGAGGACGTAGCTTAAAAAAACACACACGTATACAAACACATTGGAAAAAGTTGGAAGTGACGGGGTTACGGGGTACCTGTGTCTCGTAAACATAAGGAAAGGGGTGAGCCACCTGCAGACCCGCACTTAATATCGTAACACTGGCGAACGTGAAGCTGTTTTGGAGGGAAAGAGTCGAGTCGGGCAACTTAGCCGCCATTGTGTGTCTGCCTCGGAGGACGAGAAAGAGTAGGGGAATCGCCTCACACTGTTGTTTAATGACTGGCAGGACTGGAAAGCTTCGCCTTGAACAACTACCGGTGGCTGACGTCACGAAAATTTTATGGAAATGTGTAGTGTTTAACGCCCGTTTTTACTACATACGGCACCGCAGGCGGTGACACTGATGATACATGAGACGAAGGTGGAGCACCGGTGGAATGAGATGACGGGGGAACCCGGAGGTCCCGGAGAAAACCCGCCCCAGCGCCGTGTTGTCCACCACAAATCTCACTTTGCGGTCGCCTGGGATCGAACCCGGGCCGCCTTGGTGAGAAAAAAAAATATGTTATGGAACGGGGCGGAACTTTGCTCTGAGGAAATATCAATGATACTGCTCCAGAATGCATGACGAAAACATTTGTTTTCTGGAACGATCTACCACGCCCAGCAGAATTATATAAAAACCGATGCAAATCCCGGAGAATTAGTAGTGAGACAATGGTAGTGAGAGCAGTGTGTTAAGTACTTAGAGCTTTGTGTTGAGTACAGTTCCATGGGGAGGGTTCGACGGGTTGTGGAACAGGCAGCAAAGCAGTTTTCGTGCGAGTATCTGAGTTATGTTCAGAATCGGCGTGTAGCTCCGTGTAAGAAGTGGACCTGTGCGTAGGTTAGTTTCCGTTTATGCAGCACAAAGTGTGCGTGCTACAGACACATAGAGACATTGTAAGGACGTGTGGAAGTGTTGCATTTGTATAAAACGGAGGCTGACTGTACGTTAGTTAGCATTCAGTTAACAAATTTGGTGCAAATAAAGCAGTTTGAGGCAAACGTTTTGTCTTTCTGGCACAATATATAACAATAGGCACAAGGGCAACGGTAATCTAGTAAAATACACAGAGCGACATAGAATATACTGCACATTTATTCATAAAATATACAAACAAAACACATTTTTTCAGTAATATTAATCTCAAAGCACATAAAATAAGTATTCATATTGATAATATATACAGTAAATGAAGAGCTAATTTTCTGTGACAATATTACACATTACTTATATACGCTTTTGTTACAATGTATTTTGAAGTTTAAAATCTAAAAAGATCCTCTATTCACCACCATTATGATGTATATTGGGTTAAGTTCTCTACATCATATGATGTCACTGGAACAAATTTAAAAATAGGCTACTGCTTCTTTAAACGCTGAAATTTTTTCTAGTATATTGTAGTTCTTCTAGAAGAGTGTGTTTTAGGAGCATGTGTTCACGTGCCGCGTGCTGTAGCTGTTTGTAAACATACCGGTATACTCCGCAGTAGCTAACTTGTTACTATTAAGAATTTCTTTGGCTTATGAAATCGCAATAAAAAAGCTGTTGCTTAATTATTGCTTATGAGTGCTTAACGTGTTCCAAAATTAGGTTATAGCAGTCCATGATAGCAAACAAGCTGGTGGACATACGCAATTTTTACCTTTTAGAGGGAAGTTAATGTCAGTGAGGTTGAGGATGGAAGCATTAAATTATAACCAGAGCAGAAAACATCAAAGAATTGTAGATAAATTTACCAAAGCTAAATGGCTTATTCAATGAGACCAGCATTTTATTTCACGTGTTTGATAATACTAAATAAAGCACTTGTGACTGAAAAGGAAGCTTTTGATATTTATAGTAAGTGGTTGAAAGTATTGTACAAGTAAGATCATAACAAAGTGCTCTGATGTTAAACAAATAACTATCGTCATTGATGTAACTATTTTTACAATTCATATTTTTAATGAAACTAAATTAATCAGCTCTTCCATCCATCAAAACTATATCCGTCATTTCGGCGTTCGTATAGCTCCCACGAAGGCGTTTCTTCAAGTTCTTCTTCAAGAAAAAGGTCACATGGGGCTAAATCCGGACTATAGGGAGGGTGAGGAATGCACTTCACGTTGATTTTTGCAAGATATTCAGCAACAATATTAGCATATGCGACCGCGCATTATCGGGTGCAGCATTCAGCCTGCTTCACGGAAATGTGGTCTTTTGCGCCTGATATGGACTTGCGATGTTTTCAGGACATCCCTGTAGTATTGTCAAGTTACTGATGTGTGTGCAGGTACAACATGCTGATAAAACATTCCAAGAATATCAAAGAATGAGATGACCATAACTTTCCCAGCAGAAGCAACTACTTTTGCTTTCTTGGGACTTGGTGATGAAGGATATTTCCACATCGAGCTTTGCTGTTTGCTCTCAGGATCAAAATGATGTAACCAAGTTTCATCAGCAGTGAATGAGTTTGAAAGAAACTCCGGATCTTCATCTAACATCAACTTTAACTGCGTGCAGACCTGCATGCGAATGTCCTTTTGTTCGGGAATCAACAGTCTTGGAACCCATCGCGCACAAACACGTCTCATGTGTAATGTTTCTTTCACCAACGTGTGGGTGGCACACAAGGAAATGTTCAGTATTTCAGAAAGTGATCATAAGTTAATTCGTCGATCCTCTCTCACAATAGCACCAGCAGTGTTGGTGTTTTCTTTTGTAAGAGCAGTAACTGGAGCACCGGGGCCACCTTCCTTTGAAATTGATTGTCTCCCCTCTTTAAACGTGTTAAACCACCTTCGAGCTGTGTAGTAGGGAAGAACAGACTCTACATAGCCCTCTTGCAACATTGTATAGTCCTCAACCGAAGATTTGTTGAGACGAAAGCAGGATTTCAAAGACGCATATTGTTCCTCGCGTGTAAGCTCCATTGCAGTGGTAGGCGATACTGAACATGTCTGAACTTTCCTGGTTGTCACAGGCAGGAACCAGAAGTACCAACAATGGAACTTCTACGCGTGTTTGTTTCACATTAAGCTAACAGTGCGAAAAACTATGATCTTAAAAAATTATGATCATTCTTTATTGGACAGCCCTCGTATGTTAATGAAGTTTTGCACATACGGAATTTAATTTAGAAAAATGTTACGAATTACATTCAATTAATTTTCTCTACGCATTCTTCAAAGAAAACGTTAATCTGTTGTCTGCTTCACCTTAATCGGTTAAAGCATTTATATAAATAATTGTATTGCATATTTCAATTGACGAACGATGGGAAAAACGCAATACTTAACTAACCTTAACTCTCCGCTCCCAGTAACTGTTGAAAGTTAACTTGTTAAGGAGGTTTCGCCATTTCTTCCCAGAGGAGTACGCTTAATCGTGATGTTGGATTTCAGTTCAGCTCCTCTTGGAAACCGGGCTAAAATGGAAATCCGTCGGCTTACGAAGCACAGCTCTACATAGCTTGATCATTAAGTTAAGTAGCTACGTTTCTTTGACGTAATTAATTTTCTGCCCTCACGCCATCTCTTGAACTAGCATTTAATTTACTGAAACAGTCTTGTATTCAGTATTGCTTATATTGGTAGTGTTTTGTCTTTGTTGATATTTGTGTTGTATCCATTAATACAGTTTGTGGTTATAGCATTTCTTAAAATATCCTGATGATGGGAGCGATGTAACGTAAATTTCAAATCGCATTTTCACCTGACTAGTGATACCGAAATTAAAGGATTGAAATAAGTAAAGAATCATGATGGATTTCAAAGGAATGTTGGTTCTTTGTTACAACACATGCAGGTGCATTTGAGTCGAATAGCAATTTGGGTGAATAGATGTTTTAACAAAAGAACGTAAGAAACAGTGTCCTTAGCAGATTTCTAAAGGGTGGCACTTGACTCTGAATAGGCTATTCTTCGGATCCTTCATAATGACATGAGAAAATAGTCGAAAAGGGAATCTTTGGTTGAATGAAGAGGGCTTCCAGAAAGTGAAAGCGACATACTCACACGCAGCTGTGAGGACAGTCAGTCAGTTCGTGGCTGGCAAGCCATTAAGAAAGTCCGAGGCGTGAGGTCGATTAGGGCAGTCCACTTCTTCTGTCTTGGTCGAGGACAGTCCAGAAGGGATGAGAGAAGATATTTGTCGGTTCATATATACGTGAAGAACGAATTAAGTTTTATCGAGTAATAAACATTTCATAAACAGTAACTCTAAACAGTGATATATTGGTAACCCTTGGTTGGCAACTTCAAGTTCGATGTTCTGATAAAAAGAAGCAGTCATTAAACTAGTTTGAAACGGGCATTCCAGTGTCATTAAAACCATCCTTACTCATACATATCCACGCATACCCTGGGAGAAACCTCATAGCTTAACCCTGAGCTAAACATTATTGTAGCAAACTGTCGCGCCAACGTGGTAATCTTTGCTAGCCAATAAATTTGCTTCACTTGTTTCCCGAGATGATATGGAATACATTTTCAATTGTTCTGATCAAAAATTGGCTTTATGGGTTGTTGAGTCTTGTTGAAAAATGCTAAAATCACGCTCCCTGTCTGTTAATTCTCTAAAAAGGGGGCCATGCCAATTTGTATTCACTTATGTACGGGCGTCAATTGTTGACTTGAAAAAACATTAGGAGCATAATTATTTATCCGCTATTGCGAGCATTTCTTAACCTAAACTTTGGTGATTGATGGATAGTTCCCTAGATAGATATGAAACATGTATAGACATTATAGCGGCCGACGGCGACGAGAGCTGAGGTCGTGGACAGGCAAAACACCGCGCTGTCCGTTCGGATAATTTTGGGTCTCTCGGTACTACTACTACTACTACTACTACTACTATATGGCTTTTACAGCCTCTTTTGGGCCGCAGCCTCCCTCAGTTTTTGCCTCCATTCATCCCTATCTTCTGCTTTTCGTCTCCACATTCCGACTCCCAAAATCTGTAAGGCATCTCTTCTTACTGTATCTTCCCAACGGTTTTTTGGTCTGCCTTTAGTTTTTGTATTGTAAAATTTTCCTTCTTACATTTTTTTTTGGGGGGGGGGGATCCGTTTCTCTTCCATTCTTTGAACATGTCCCGCCCATCTTAATCTTCTAATCTTAATTTCTTGTGCTATGTCAATATCTTTGTATATCTCATATAATTCTTTATTATACCTGTTTCGCCATACTCCATTAACTTTAGTTGGTCCATACACCCTTCGAAGTATCTTCCTTTCGAATATTAATAGTTTCTCCTCCATGGCTTGAGTCAATGGAGTCAATTGAGTCGCAGCCATATATTAACATTGGTTTAATCAATGTTTTATATAATCTTATTTTTGTTTTAGCGAATATTATTTTATTCCTAAATATTTTCTGTAATGAGGCATATGCTTTGTTTGCTGCTGTTATCCGAGCCTTTATTTCCTCATTTTCCTCAGTTTTATTATTTATAATTGCTCCTAGATACTTGAAGCTATTAACCGTTCCCAGATGATTTTCTCTAGTGCTGGTATTTCTGTTTTTGTTCTTACTACTTCTCTTTTGTATCATAGCTCTTGTTTTCTCTTTATTTATCATAAGTCCTACTTCCTTTGCATTTTCCTCCAGTTTTGTGTATATTTCTGAGACTGCCTTGTTGGTACTCCCTACTATATTTATGTCATCTGCATATGCTAATAGCTGTACAGATCTAGAATATATTGTGGATTTTACATCCACTGGTAGTTTCCTAATAATATATTCCAGTGTTAACTTAAACAAGGTGGGTGCCAGTCCGTTTTAGTCCATTCTCTATATTAAAACTGTCTGTTAGGGTCTCTCGGAACATCCGATATATATTTTTGGGCTACGATGCTCACCACACAGCCTTACGGTCCTCAAGGTTTTGAAACTTGCATTTCCAGTGAAATTCGAGGTCTCAGCTATAGTATGAGGTAGAGCAAGTTAAAAGCCACTAATTACATTGACATCACTTTCACTACATCATTTCCTTTATTTGTATACTTTTATTATAAATTACTCCTATCACTCTTCTGTCTAGTTCACGTTAATGGATACAAACATTTGCAGAAATTAATTCATGAATGTTGTCTGTTGTGGTTTACCGGTAATACGTTGTATATATATATATATATATATATATAAAGAAACAAGGAAAACAACAGCCTCCGAACACTTGCAGCGCTTCAATTTGGAGCGAGAGGGGTTTCTGCAAAAAAAAAAAAAAAAAAAAAAAAAAAAAAAAAAAAAAAAAAAGTTACTGGAGACGAAACGTGGGTTCATTTTTTTGAACCTGAATCAAAGAGGCAGTCAATGGAATGTTATCACACGTCAGCGAAGAAAAAAAAACTCAACGGTTGGCAGGGAGAGTTATGATGACAGTGTTTTGGGATGCAGAGGGCGTGCTTAGGATTGATTTTTGGAACAGTTATGTACAATAAATTTTGTCCAATACGTCAGAACTCTCAAAAAGCTGAAAGCAAGTCTTCGCCGAGTTCGCCCAACAAAATCTATGGCGGATTTTCTTCTTTTGCATGACAATGCAAGACCACACACCAGCCGTTACATCACTGCAGAAATTGAGAAATTGGGATGGCAAGTCTTACAGCCCTGTCCTGGCACCATCAGACTTCCATCTGTTCGGGCCACTAAAGGAAGCTCATCGTGGGATTCATTTTGAAGATTAGGAGGCTGTGAAAACGTCCGTGCGTCAATGGCTTAGGAAGCAAGACCGCGTATTTTACCACACAGGAATACATGCCAAAGTTAAAAGGTGGACCAAAACTGTAGTAAAGGATGGAGATTATATTCAATAGTGACAAATTAATCCTCAATGTTGTAGTTTTCAAGCTGTGTAAATTGGATTCAATTTTCTTGGCAATTAAAAGAGAAAACAAATAGGAGGCATTACTTTTTGACCCACCCTCGTAAAATTGAAAATAAACAGTTATTTGTAGTTGTAGGAATTAAAGGCAAGCGAGTGTACTTCCCACTGTGGTGTGGACAACAATCTATCCACTATACCTCGTTCAATCTTTTGGTGTGATGTGTTTTACCTGGTAATACGTTCTATGTACCTATGTAGTGATGACGTTTTGAGTCTAGCTAACTTGCAAACCGTTTAAGAATTCCTAAGCCCGATTATTAGCCACGACTAGATATAACAGAATTAGAAACTGTTGTCAGCATTCTAGATAAATGTTGTGATGACATTTTCGTTTTGATTTGTATCTATAAGCGTCCAATCTATTTACTTAACGTGGCCAATCTGAAAATGGTTTTCCTCTGCTGAGGGATGCAAATTACATATATTCTGGGGGTGCCATTTAACTTTATTAACTAACTGATCGCGGTCGTAAAGAGTACAGTAGCAACAATGGTGTAAACACTGTAACACCAATTCCACTGACATTTAATCTTTACTCTGCAGCTTCATCTCGTGATATCTCAAACAAAGGTGTTTAGAAAAACGTGTATAATGAATACTTTATACAAAAATAAAAAATTTGTAACAAAAACTTCACTTATCTTAAGAACATGATGTTAATTCTTCTTTCTAATCGAATTCTTCTTTCTAATTGAAATCGATTTCACGAACTCTTTTCCGCGTCTTCAGCCAAAGAAAACCACAAGAGAAAACAAATTCATCGTTAAAGAAGTTACTATGCTGTTATGTTTTTTCAGTATTACCAAAATCTGAAAACGAAACAAACTTAAGAACAGAATCAACTGCTGGTACTTCAAAATTCATTACACGATGTTTATTTTTTAAAATAAATTTCTTTTCCCAAACCATTAAATCTATTGGGATATATAATTGTTTTAATAATTTAACTTCAGGATTTATATTATGGTTAAATGACTAAAAATGATCTGGTACGGCCGATTTATCCATTTGTTTATACTTAATGTTACGAAAATGTTATTTCGTTCTGGTTTCCAAATTACGTTTTGTCTTTCCAATGTAAACCCGATCACAATCTAAACAAACAAATTGATAAATACCAGATTTTTACCAGATATCGATTTCAGTTAGAAAGAAGAATTCAATTAGAAGGAGGAATTAACATCATTTTCTTAAGATAAGTGCAGATTTAGTTTCAAAATTTGATATTTGTATAATATTCATTGCTTCACTGTAGCTAAATTGATTTTCTACGTAATAAATACTTTAACTGCCCTAAATATGAATCACATCCCAGTTCTAAATATATTTCGACTTCAGCTAGATCGGTTGGGGCCACTTTCATTTAAGACCGGATACAGCATTAAATATAACCCTCCATGAGATACTGCTAATGCAGTTCTTTAATTCATGGTCAATTTCCCTGTGTCATAGAATCAACAACCGGCGCACAACAAGCAAGACCTTGTATGTACTTATCTCTGTACATCATTCATATATTAAAAGAAAAACACCGCATTCGCAGACAGTGGCAACGAGAAAAGCATGAATAGCCTCATTCATGTGGACAGGAAAGGACTGGAACAACGTCGCATTAATTCTTAATCAAACCCACTTATCTTCTTTATCGTCTAGTGACAGCTCTCTCTCTCTCTCTGGTATGGGGACTAAAAGAATATTACCAGAAACAAAATCTGTACCTCACTATACATTGATAATAAGATATTTACAGGAGCCAAGCTAAAAGCACTCCTGTCTGTTATTACGAAAACAGTAACAATTAATGAAACTACCTCTGACATTGAAAATGAGCTCGGCGAACATAATCTGAAAGCACAGCTAGAACATCATACACATCTCCGATGGCGTTACCCTCTTTCATCAGGAATATTTCCATTTAAAAATGCTCTGAACATGAGTCCATACCAAAAATCTCATAAAGTAGTAGAGTCTGTCTAGTGAACGCGAGTGCAGTTTGCCCCTCAAAGGAAACTGCCCTCCTGCCCAATAATGACCGTCTCCACACTTCAGAAATGGAACACTGTCGTTGAGGACCAATAGCAACCCTGATTTTATCGAAGTGACAGTCGCATGTCTACTCCACGTGGAATCTCAGTTGGCAAAGTTCCAACTTCCAGTTGATCTGTTTCATTACGTGCAGAAATTCGTTGTGTCACGATGTGGAGACCGTGGGAGAGAAATCCATGGTAAATGCAAATGAAGTAGTAGATAACTTTCAGTCAAGTGAAAATAATCAAAGTGATAACAATAGTGTGAATAACTGGACCGAGTTATATTACTGGAAAAGCCTCACAAAAGAAAAAACAAACAAAGTTATAACGGGAACTGTTTCTAAGCAAATTCAAGCGCTTGTTTTGAACACATAAATATTTGCTGACAAATAATCTTGGTAAGGGGTCGTGCAATGAACCTGACAATTTCTGGGTATTTACAGAAATACAGTAAGATATATTGTGACGAAAGGAATACCAAAGACGTCGATCAAGTGTGCAAACAAAAGAAGACGTTTCTCTAAAGTAGATAATTTCACATGCGATTTAATTCGTCGAGAAATTTATAGATTCTATGCAAAAGGGAGTGTGCCCACCTTAGACGAATTGGTTGCACATTTGCAAGAAATTTGTGATTTTCCTTATGGGCATTGCTATTTGCGTGATCTCCTAAAGGAGCTGGGTTTCAAATACCGCACTTTGTATAAGATAAGGGTTATTATGGAATACAGTAGAATTGTAGCTTGATATATATATATATATATATATATATATATATATATATATATATTTGTCAAAACTAAGGAAGTTTCGCAGTACGATATATTCTGGAATAAGGAGGGTCTGTATTGTAAAACGATTATAAGGGTTCGTCAAAGGCAGCAGCCGACGTGCACATGAGTTAACTGAGAAGACTCTACATAAGTTTTAAGAAACTTGCAATAAAAATATCGTCTATTTAAAAGAAATATGGAATTGTGCGCTAGGAATTGGCTATTTCCCTCGAACATTTAAAGTTGCAGAAATAATATTACTTCATAAACCACAAAAACCTAGCTACCATTGAGTTACGAGTATTGCCAATCACTCTCCTACCTACTCTATCAAATGTATTAGAAAAAGTAATGCACACCTGTTGAGCACCATTTGTACGTAATCATATTAAAACATCTTTATATTCAGTTTTTGTCCTCAGCATTCAACAACTCATTACATTCTAAGAATGGCTCAAAACAGCGTCGAATGTTTGAAAATAAGCAATGCACTATTGGAGTTTCCTGTACATAGCGTTTCACAGTGTATGGCATGACGCTTTATCGGTTAAATAACATCGAACAGGATTTCCTGATTACCTCTTCAATATAGCTAAACGGTTCATCTCACAGCATCAGTTCCTGGTGCTGACAGATAATTATTCCACCGATAGCAGCAGGAGTTCCGCAAGGATCAATTCTGGCCCATTACTATTCAACATATTTAGGTACGACCTACTAGACACAAACCCTATATCAACTGCTACATATACAAACCACGCAGTTATGTTCTATTCAGATTGTCTGAAATATTGCAATTTAAACTTTACAGATAGAACTACCCCTGCGATCTAGATGGTTCACAACGTGAAGAATGAGGCTGAATACCCACAAGACCAAAACTAAGATGTTCTCCATAAGGTCATCTAAGAACCCACCAACATTATCATTCCAAAAACATCAACTTATACGGCCGCTTACGGAAACATCGATTAAATATCTAGGAGTAATGTTAGACACAAAACTAACCTATATATATCCTACATTTCCACTCTAGAAGAGAATCACAACTACTAGAATCATAAAACTATACCCTCTATTTGTGTGTGTGTGTGTGTGTGTGTGTGTGTGTGTGTGTGTGTGTGTGTGTGTGTGTGTGTGTGTGTGTGTGTGTAATTTACGTCCCCCAACGTAAAGTCATATCAGACGATGAATAAAATTGGTGAAATGATGCTCAAATGAGTTCGGGGTTCTATCCTCCGGGACTGCTACATAACAAATTGCTCAATACAGCTACACAATAAGAGAATTATCTGGATAAGGTTTTTTCAGGGGTTTTCCCTTATACTGAAATATGATTGTCTGGTAACTCTAAACTTTATGTACGCTGGACTCATTTGCGACCGCGCCATGTCTCAGTGATTAGAGCACTCGACTCTCACCAAGGCGGTTCGGGTTCGATTCCAGGCGACCACAAAATGATATTTCTGGTGGACAACACGGCACTGGGGCGGGTTTTCTCCGGGATCTCCAGTTTCCCACGTCATCTTATTCCACCGCTGCTCCATCTTCATCTGGCCACGCCGTGGCTCAGTGGTTAGACCGCTTGGCTCTCACCAAGGCGGCCCTGGTTCGATCCCAGGCGACCGTAAAGTGAGACTTGTGGTGGACAACACGGCGTTGGGGCGGGTTTTCTCCGGGACCTCCGGTTTCCCCCGCCATCTCATTCCACCGGTGCTCCGTCTTCATCTCATGCATCATCAGTGTCACCGCCTGCGGTGCCGTATGTAGTAAAAGCGGGCGTTATACACTACACACATTCCATCTTCATCTCATGTATCATCAGTGTCACCGCCTGCGGTGCCGCATGTAGTAAACGCGTGCGTTAAACGATACAAATCACATCACTGGGCTCATTTGAGCATAATTTCATTCATCGTCCGATAGGACTCAACGTTGGAGGTTTCCCCTTATCCTTGTCCGCTATCTCTAAACTATATGAACCCTGTGCTTACTTGAACATCATTTCATTCATCGTCCAATATGACTTAACACTGGCGGTTAACAGGCCACCACATGATTCTCTTCAGACACGACTGTCTGCGAAGTATTTTTCCAGCAATTTAGAACTCTTAGCATGTAATTACCAGTTAAAAAATAAAATGCACTTTCATTGTTGTTAGCATGTATGTATCCTTTTCTCTCAAACCGTTGTAAAACGTCCACCTTGTGTATATCATAGAAACTGCAGCTAATAACAATTTTTCATTGTCATATTTGTTTTTCTCAATCCAAAATTAGTAGTAATTGCCTCATGAAGTGCTCGAAACATTCATATATTATTTTATTGTTGCCCATTGCTATTAGAGAGAATCAGTGTGTGCTTACTTCCGTAGCCACATTCCAATTCTCTCTCTCTCTCTCTCTCTTTTAATTTACGTCCTCCAATGTTGCCTTATGTTGGGCGAAAAGGTATAGTATAGCAACGCAAAGAAAATCCCTGTAAGGAATGTGCTGTGGGACAAGGACAGCGAATGTGTGTGGCAGAGAACGCTTGCTATACAAGGAGCAGACCGTTAAAAAAACATGCGCCCTATTCACTCTGTACATTAAAGCCGAGAAGATTCATTCACAAAAGTAGAAGCCGTCAGAATGTTTTTGAATGGTCTGTAACTGTACTGACATGGGGTGTCATAAACCTTTCCAGGGAGGGTGTAGGGACCTTCGGCCAACCCCCTGCGTCACGCCCCTTGGGAGACTTTCTCTCCTGTGGAGGAGTATACTCACATGAGCCCAGGATCGATAGAACTTGGAGTTACCAGACATACATCTTTCAAGATAAGGAAAAACCCCGGACAAACCTTATCCATATAACTCATCCTAATCGAGATTCGAACTTGGCACCTCTTGTACGTAAAGTAGACGCGCTAGCATCCACCATACCGAGGAGAGCGCTCTTTAAGCACAGATAAGGATTGCATGTAGTCTGATTTTTAAAGAAGATACCAGAAGGTCATCTGTTTCTCCATGTGGGGTAGTGCAATGTTGCCTAACAGCAGATAGGAAGTAACGCAGATCCCCTTTCTTTACCCTCTCAACACTCGAAACATAAACAAGGGTTCGAGTTATCTCACCTCAACAAAAACATGCACATTCATATTTACCGTTATTTTTGCTATGCATCGTAAGTTGACAATCACGCACTACCGCGGTTTTCTCCATAGCAACACATATAGGCGATTCACGTTCTAAAATGTAACATTTATCTTCAATTATATTTATTAATATTTTAGTTAATATCTTAACTACTAAAATTCAGATTGATATAAATACACATAGTACAAAAAAATTACACATGTAGTAAGCACATGGCGGAATCTCGGTGCAAGCGCCTCGTTTTTTCAAACCTTTCCTCGTTCCGTATACATTGCTATCGCAATATACTATTACTAACCACTTTATCAATTGCCATGTTCATATCAACTACGCCGATATGCCGGAATTTTGACCCAAAGGAATTCTTTTACATGCAAGCATATCTACTGACATGCTGTCGTCTTTGTTGAAAGGAATAAGCGGTTCATTGATACAGAGCAAACTCTTCCTGTTCAAAGAATTCCCTAAGAAAGCAGACAAATTCTCTAGCTTGGCTATGCAATGTAACAACCCGACCGTAAACTGATCTTTGCCTTGGGCCATGATTCCTCGGTCTACCTCTAATCCTACCGCCACTACGTCTTGCTTCCATAAAAACGTATTTTAATTGTGTTTTAACAAAGTAGGTTGACAATACACAGCGCAACTGAATACTCAAGCAAACTCTGTTTCCCGCACACAACTAGCAATAGCAGACCTGCGGAGTATGTGATTCACCAGTGTAACCAATCTGGCAATCTTTGTTTACGTTTCCATAGCAACGTCCTTTCTCTCCTACCCTTCGCCTCCTTTACTTGATGACCTTCACGTATCTTCTTTTAAAAATCAGACTGTATATCCCTATCTGGAACCAGTGCCGTGAATCGAAGTGGAACCGTAACAGGCAAGAAAAAATATTGTCAGTCTTGCCCTAAATACAAACTGTAGAACACTTTAAAGCTCACATATACTGTCTTTTTTTTCGCTAACCATTTTTAAGGTCTTCTTGTTGCTGGTCTGAGCTCTCAAATGCGTATTCTTTTCAAATTGTGCGTCTTTATTCATTCGTACGCTCCCTCTCTCTGTCTCTGTCTTTCTCTTTCTGTCGGTCATACGCAGAGAACAGAGTTTCAAAGCCATTACATAGCGACCAGTTCTTAAGAAGTTTTGGCTATCGCTTAAGGGAATGTAGCACCGAAATTAGCTAAAAATAAGGGGAAAATATTTTTTGAGCTAATAAAATACTTTGAACCTTATAGTATCATAATCCAACTAAATTTATGAGTTTCAGTCATTTAAATAACCTCACATGACAATTTAAGTGCCCCTGCGCACGTGCATGCCAGCCCTTGGAGTCACAGAAATCTGTCATTTCAGTTCGATTGAATGTACTAAATTACTACATTTGAAATTAGCGGACTAATGCCCGTGTACCAAAGGCTGACATCAGATGCAATCCTAAGGAGATGTACATTGGGTAAAACACAAAATGCAAATGAAGGTTTACATTGCATGATATGGCATAATTGCCCAAAAGAAATATTTGTTTCAAAGAAGAGACTTCAGGTTTCTGTGATATCAACCATCAGTGAATTTAATTTTGGTTTTTCTGCCTCACACAAGCTGCAGTCAGACATAACTGACACAGATTTCACCAGCATCTCTAAAAATTAGCCAAGGGAAGGACCAATTACGCTTACTTCATTCAGCAATTTCTGCGAAGGTAACTTCTAGAACATCCAGAAGGAAACTTAAATTGAAGAACACTGCTGCAGAAGAGAGAAGGAAGAGGCAGGAGGGTCCAACTTATCTATCTGGAGGGTTTTAGTCTGCTTCAAGGCATGTAACTGAGAAGGAAAATGTTTTGCATTTTAAAATTTGATTTACTCAGTTATAGTTTTTTCAACACTTTTTGTCATTCACAATGTTCCACACGATGCAGTTTTGATTCAGTCCCTCTAAAATTTTTAATTCATGTTCTCAGAAACTAAACATAGGTTTCTATCATATGAATTTTTAATATTCACTATATTTTTAAAGTTATTGATATAAAAATTCAAAGATTTAATCATTTTTTGGCTTGTTTTGTTTGCCCCATATCTTTTTTTTCCCCTCTGGAACTAAAGGCAGTATAAGAAATTCATGTGAAAGATCTTTTCTTCATAACCATCAGAATATTTTTAGAAATAGAAAAATTAAAATTTTAAAAATTGTCATCACGTGGAGTGGTTTGAATTATGGCCAAATTTTGAATTTCACAATTTAATTACTCAAAAATTATTGAAGATATAAAAACCAAATTTTTAATTCTGTGTCTACCATACATCGGAACTAAGTGGTAAAAATTTCAGCAAGAGTGGTTGAAAATTGCTGGATTTGGGGGGTTTTCGGTGCTGCATTCCCCTTAAGCTTACTCTTTTCCCCTAATTCCACTGCACCTACAAAGATATATGCAACAAAACAAATGTTGCAAACGTCTATTTGGATTAACATGAAACAAAACAAAATTAGCGTTTAAAAGTATAGTATAACAGTGAGTAGAGGAAGCCATGTGATTGTAAGATATCAGAAAGTAACGTCTTCAACTGTTATATCTGCAACACAGGTTTATGTTCTCCATTCCTGCCCACTGCCCACTGTAGACTACGGAATAGGCCCTGTCTATTCCAAGTATGAGAACATCAAATTCTGGCCATTAAACCTAGAACGCCTGGTACCCAGAAGTCCTCTGGAAGGGTGGGATTACAAGGGACATCTGCTCCAATCTAAATGGCCACGGGAACACGGCAGTGACATCGCCAGGTTCCTGGTGCTCTGGCACTATGGCGGCACTTACTTGGATACCGACGTCATGCTCATCAGGTAAACTTGAAAGGTTTGCATGCTCATAGTATTTTCAGTGTAGACACCATAAAAAGTTCTTTGTACTTTTTCTCATTTACAGTTACTTTAGAGCACTGTAATTTCACATTGATATACTCTTTTTTTCGAAAACGTGACGTTCTCGCCTAATATTCCTAAACCACAGCTCCCTCCCCCACCCGCCAATACTCAATATCCATTAGCAAACAAAGTACGTCTTATCCATACTGGCAATATTTTCCCATCTGTTCCTATTGCATAAACCATTCATACAAAGAAACCGGGGCCGTCACTTTATAGCGTCGAGTATTTCTCATGTTGCGAGTAACTGAACTTGTATCTTGTAAATGTTTGTTTCACCTATTGGTTTTAAAAGGCACAAGGGTACCAACATTAATAAAGACATTTTAATTAAACGTGAGAATGACAAAAAATTTAGATCATATACTTATAAAATATAAGACGTTTATGTTGCAAACGAAAGTGTGTCAATTTGACGTTACCTGGACACTTTCGACACCAGTCAACTATGACGTCAGTCTTGCTCAATCGGAGGGCGGGAAATAACGACTAAAATGAACACCATGTAAAGTCTGTTTAGTTAACGCGTGTGCAGTTCAGAGTCAAAGGAACCTGAGCCTCCCGCCCACTGATGACCGTCATAAATCTGTCTCCACACTTCAGAAATGGAACACTGTCGTTGAGGACCAATAGCAACCCTGATTTTCTCGAAGTGATAGCCGCATGTCTACTCCACGTGGAGTCTCAGTTGCCAAAGTTCCAACTTCCAGTTGATCTGTTTCATTACGTGCAGAAATTCGTTGTATGTCACGATGTGGAGACTGTGGGAGGGAAATGCAGTGGTAAATGCAAATGAAGTAGTAGAGTGAGTGAGTGTGTGGCGTTTTAGGGCCCGTCGACAACAAGGTCATTCGGGCCCGAAGTCAATACTAAAACCTAAAAGCTGTAAAAATTTCGCTAAAACGGTAAAATATAATAAAAACACTCAACTGCTAAAAGAACATTAAAAACGATCTAAAGACTCTTACTTTAAAAACTCTAAAAGTAATAAATATAAAATAAAAGTCACACTTTATTAAAACCTATTTTAAAAATAAACCGCAGTGCCTTATCCACTGCCACTGGGTCGTCACCTAAAACACCTTGCAAGTTAGGCCCCAAGCCCAAAGACTGGCGAACGCGGGCGTACTGCGGGCAATGCAGCAGTACGTGCCGCACCGTGAGGCGTACTGAACACGAGGCACACACAGGGGCCGGTTCCCCTCTTAGCAGATGACCATGAGTTGCTCGTGTGCGCCCAATTCTCAGCCGGGTGAGTATCACCTCGGCTCGCCGGTTATCCCTGCAGGATGTTTGCCAGGGTTGTACGCTCTCCTTTATACCCCGTAGTTGTGTGCCTTCTATAGCTGTCCAGGATTGCTGCCAAGCAGATAGGAGATGGCGACGGAATAAACGTTGCACATCCTGGTATGGCACCGTAGATGTTAAACTCCGGGGCAAACGGCAAGCGGACTTAGCAGCCGCGTCCGCCTCCTCGTTCCCGGAAATGCCCACATGGCCTGGGGTCCAAGTAAAAACTAAATGGTATCCTCGACCGAGCATTTGCGAGATCTGGGCCTGTATTTTTAAAGCAAGAGAGTGAGCGGCAGTCTGCTGTTTCAAGGCCTGAAGAGCACTGAGAGAGTCGGTGCAAACAATAAAAGAGCCCGGGGCTAACTTGCAAATAAAAAGGAGCAAATAAAAGATGGCATACAGCTCTGCTGAGAAGACCGAAGTTGAGTCCAGAAGTCGAAATTTGTGAGCCTCACCGTTAACGAAGAACGCGCAACCCGTAGCGTTACCTAACTGAGAACCGTCTGTAAAGACCGGAACATAGTTAGGGTAACGGCCCAGTAATTCGGCAAAAAGTTGTTGGAACACCGAATGTGGAGTAGCGAGTCTAGAATTGTTTGAAAGAGCGAGATCGAACTGCGCACGATTGAGCTGCCATGCAGGATAGGGGCAGATGGACGACCTCTCCACGCGAGGCATTCGGAGGCCATGCGAATGCAGTACATCCCGAAATCTTATTCCCAGGGGGCGTGTGTGAGAACCAGGGCGCATATAACGGTGGGCTAAATCTGGACGCAGAACTGGTTTAAAACAAGGATGATTGGGATAACTTGCCAACTTCGAGACGTACGAGCAGAGTAACAGCGAGCGACGAATATGGAGTGGAGGTTCGCCTGAGTCTGCACACAGGCAGTCGACTCGACTGGTGCGGAAAGCTCCTGTGGCAAGGCGGATGCCAGTATGATGCACGGTGTCTAAAAGGCGAAGTTTAGAGGCGGTCGCTGCGCCATAAATAAAACTGCCATAGTCCAGCTTGGACCGAACCAGAGAGCGGTACAGCCTCAACATTACCGTGCGATCGCCCCCCCCCCCCCCAAGATGCTCCAGATACCTTCAGCACCCGAAGAGAACGATCGCAAGAGGCTCGAAGGTGACGAATGTGGTGCTCCCAATTGAGTTGTCGGTCCAAGTAGAGGCCCAAGAACTTCAGGTGCGAGACAAATGGCAGGGGTGTACCGTTCAAATGAAGATCAGGAGGCGGGTGAATACCTCGTAGGCGATGAAAGTGGATACACTGCGTCTTCGCAGCTGAAAAACGGAAGCCGGTTTGAAGCGCCCAAGCTGCTAGCTGTGTAATGGTCAGCTGCAGTTGGCGCTCAATGTGATCTATGTTGGCAGACCTATAATAAATTGCGAAGTCGTCAACATAGAGGGATGATGGTATTCCACTTCGAACGGCACTAGTGATGCCGTTATCGCAACGGCAAAAAGGGTGACGCTCAAAATCGAGCCTTGAGGTACGCCGTTCTCCTGTATCCGCTCCCGTGATATCGTGTTTCCTATGCGAACCCGAAAACGGCGAAGTTTTAAAAAGTTGCATAGGAATTCGGGTAGATGACCACGCATACCGTAACCATGTAGGTTACGGAGTATGCCGTACCGCCAAGTGGTGCTTTCAGTCAAGTGAAAATAATCAAAGTGATGACAATAGTGTGAATAACTGGGCCGAGTTATATTACTGGAAAAGCCTCACAAAACAAAGTTTCTACGGGAACTTTTTCTAAGGTAATTCAAGCGCTTGTTTGAACACATATAAATATGTGCTGACAAATAATCTTGGTAAGGGGTCATGCAATGATGATAAATTGTGGGTATTCACAGAAATACAGTAAGAAATGTTGTGACGAAAGGAATACCAAAGACGCCGATCAAGTGTGAAAACAAAAGGAAACGTTTCTCCAAAGTAGATAATTTCATATGCGATTTAATTCGTCGAGAAATTTATAGATTCTATGCAAAAGGGAGAGCGTCCACCTTAGACGAATTGGTTGCACATTTGCAAGGAAGTTGTGATTTTCCTTATGAGCACTGCACTTTGTGCGGTCTCCTGAAGGAGCCAGGTTTCAAATACCGCACTTTGAATAAGATAAGGGTTATTATGGAATCCAGTAGAATTGTAGCTTGGGGATATATATCGTCAAAACTAAGAAAGTTTTGAAATAATGAACATAAGATAATTTATTTAGACGAAACCTCGTACGATACCCATGACGTATCGAGAAATGTGACAACCTTGCAGAAAGGACTGGGAGGAGGAGGGCCGGTGTTGTAAAACGATTATAAGGGTTCGTCAAAGGCAGCGGCCGACTGCACATGAGTTAAGTAATCAGACTTTATAGTCCTCTGCAACAAAAGTCTGGAGCAAGTTCAAGAAAACTACTGTGAAGTTTAAGGGATTTGAGAAACAGAAATATGTATCCACGGACGGTTTGCAGCGCGCCACGGTAGCGTAGATGGTAGCGTCTCTGCCTCACGTTCAAGAAGTCCCAAATTAGAATCTCGGTTAGGGTGAGTTACCTGGATAAGGGGTTTTCCCTTATTCTGATAGACCAATGTCGGGTAGCTCTAAGCTCCATGGACTCCGGACTCATTTGAACATCATTTCATTCATCGTCCGATATGACTTAAATTTGGAGGACGTAAATTACAAAAAAGGGGGGGGGCGGTTTGCCGATTATGTGTGGAGTTAGCACCAGTAGCAAGCCAATAAGCGGAGACAAGATTTTATGGTGACAATTATTTATAAAATCCGCATTAATAACTTTAATTGGTAGTATTTTGTGGATCTTTTACCATAAATTCGCATCAATTTCGCGCAATTTTTCGGGAAGAATTACTGAGTAATGACATGTCCGAAATGAAAAGTAACAGGTAACTAGAGCAGTTTTTTTTAATTTACGTCCTCCAACGTTATGTCATATCGGACGATGAATGGAAGGGGTGAAATGATGCTCAAATGAGCCCGGGGTCCATAGAGCTTACAATTACCCGACATTCATCTTTCAGGATAAGGGAAAACCCCGGAAAAACCCTTATCCAGGTAACTCACCATGACCGAGATTCGAACTCGGGACCTCTTGAACGTGAGGCAGACACTCTACCACCACGCTACCGAGGCGGGCGTAACTAGAGCAGTACAACTGTTAAAACCCCTGTTTTCCAAATTAAAATATTTTATTTGAAATCAGCAAATAGTAGGTAACATGAATAAGATCAAATATCAGACATCAGATCGCCAAACTGCAGCATACAACAAGTTGTGATATTTTCGCTTTTCATATCTACTTGTTCTTTTGTCTATCACAACTAAGTTATATGTAGAGATAAAACTCTCATTGTCAGCGTTTGACATCGGCAACCAAAGACATTGAAGGGACTTTTCACAGAAATTGCGGCAAGAATCAGCTTTTGCCTTCAATGCCAGGAGTGCTGTTACTACATCTAATCTGTTATCGTTACCACCATGACTTTGCTGTTCAACAATGTCACAAAGCTCTTTGTAACAAAGAAGCAAATCAGAATCACAAGTAATACCACTGGTTTTAAATGCATTTAGTTGTTTAAATGCTGTCATTACATGATTTAAACCACCTACACTTGATTTAGTAACTAGCCTAGAACGTTCAAACAAATGATATAGCTTTTATGGTTATTGCATCATCAGTTTCTTTTCCCATAATGGAGTTTAATTTAGATAAAGTCATACGGCAGCAAACTTTTAGATTCTCTTCTACTGCTTATTTAACACTGGGATCCATGATATTGATACGAAAATATATTGGCGAGTAAAGTTCCACGTTGGGGCTACAGTTTGAAGCAATAGTGTTTAGCTCAGGGTAAAGCAATGAGGTTTATCTCCGGGTATGCGTGGATATGTATGAGAAGGATAGTTTTAATGACACTGGAATACCCGTTTGAAACTGGTTTATTGACTACTTCCTTTTTTCAGAACATCGAACTTGAAGTTGCCGACCAAGGGTTACCAACATCACTGTTTAGAGAGACTGAAGGTGGAATGCTTATTACTCGATAACCTTAATTCGTTCTTCACGTACATACGAACCGACAAATATCTTCTCTCACCACTTCTGGTCTGCCCTCGTCCAAGGCAGAAGAGGGGATCGACCTAATCGGCTCCCAGCCACGAACTGTCCTCCACAGTTGCGCGTGGGTGTATAGCTTTCACTTTCTGAAAGCCCCTTATTCAACCAAAGATTCCCTTTGTGACTATTTTGTCATGCCATTAAGAAGGGTCCAAAGAATATCCCATTCAACAAAGTCAAGTGCTACCCTTTAGAAATCTTCTAAGGACACTGTTTCTTACATTTCTTTTGTTATAACAACTCAACCAACTGCACCTGTTCGTGTCGTAACAAACATACAAGATTCCTTTGAAATCCATCATGATTCTTTACTTATTGCAATTCTTTAATTTCGGTATCAATATGATCTACAAGTGCACTTACTCTGTTTCCAAAGTTACCACTCTCTAACATGTCATATTTGGTTCTCAGCGAGTTTATTCGGAATAAAACAAGATGAGTCACAGGTTTTTGTTTAGATTGAAATTCTAATGTTGGATCCGTTATGAATCTGCAGTATTCAGAGACAAATGTTGCCTATACCTTTACAATATTGCAGCACTTGGCATCGCAAAAATGTTTCTTGTACTGAAACTACTTCTGTAAACGTTTACCTTGGTCCGCAACCCTAATTTCGCTCGTCATCTTACAAACCTCACATTCGTTAATAAGTGGTTCAGCTCTAACAGGGGCAGGCAAACTTACAAAATCCTCAGGCTGTCCTCGGCCTGCCAACACTCCATTGTCGTTGTCACCGTCGTCGTTTACTTTGATTAACATGAAGTAGAACGCGACAGTGGAATTTTTTTTTTAATTTACATCCTCCAATGTGATACCGAAATTAAAGGACTGCAATAAATAAATAATCGCGAGGGATTTCAAATAAATCGTGTACCTTTGTTACAGCACGTGCAGGCAGGTGCATTGGGTCGAATAGTTGTTTTAACAAAAGAAACGTAAGATACAGTGTTCTTAGCAGAGTTCTAAAGGGTAGCACTTGACTCTGTTTGAAAAGTTATTCTTCGGACCCTTAATAATGGCATGACGGTCACTAATAATCATAATGGACAAAATAGTTACAAAGGGAATCTTTGTGTGAAAAGAGGGCTTCCAGAAGTGAAAGTTACACACACCCACGCACAGCTGTGTATAGTGTGAGGACAGGAGTCCGCGGCTTGGGGGCGATTAAGGCAGTTTTCTGGTTCTGTCTTGGGCAAGGCAGACCAGAAGTGATGAGAGAAGATACTTGTCGGTTCATATGTACGTGAATGTAACAGTAGTTTCGAGTTATATTTAGAAAAATTATGAAAAGTTTATA
This sequence comes from Mantis religiosa, assembly GCA_030765055.1. Classification (NCBI taxonomy): domain Eukaryota; kingdom Metazoa; phylum Arthropoda; class Insecta; order Mantodea; family Mantidae; genus Mantis; species Mantis religiosa. Next base: position 413,365,256 of record CM060950.1, read on the forward strand.
AATGTATAAAAAATGATTATGTAAATCTATTTCGTAATTTAAAGAAGTAAAAATATATGAAATTTTGTGATTGGCCGTAGTAATAATTGTATGACGTAATGTTGTGACGTGGCATTAAATCGGCCAATCACAAAATTAAGATAGGAGTAACGATAGTTACGAAAAATCAATAATCTTGGTAGAGATGTTTTGCAATGGTGAGTGTGATGAATAGTGGAGCAGGATCAAGAACTTTTATGTAATAGTTGGAACTGTTTAAATATTACAAAGTGAGAATTTATCGATATTTTGGAAGTAACCTGCAAGTGACTGGGAAAGGAAGTTCAAGTAAAGTGTAATCCAAATAATACAATTAAATTGTTAAAAAATTTGACTTCTCCGACGAAACTTTATTCCGAACCACGCCTGAAAAATAGATGTCACATGACTCTTATTTAATCAAATACAATCATCAAGAAACAACTCAAAATACAAAGAATTAACCCTGTTATATCTGGCTTCTCGACTTGGGTCTTCAAAACAGTCAACGTGCATCCCATCTCAAACATAGAAATCCCGCACCAAATTGCGCCCGAACGTGTGGCTGATTAAGATGGAGAGAGAATAAACTACGAATAGAATTCCTGTACCAAGAATGAATTAAGTTTGATCGAGTAATAAGCATTCCACATACAGTAACTCTAAACAGTGATGTTGGTTACCCTTGGTCGGGAACTTCGAGTTTGATGTTATGATAAAAAGAAGCAGTCATTATACCAGTTTGAAACTTGCATTCCAGTGTCATTAGAACCATCTTTCTCATACATATCCACGCATACCCTTGGAGAAACCCCATTGCCTAACCCTGAGCTACCCATATTATTCGTTACAAACTGTAGCGTCAACGTGGAACCCTGTGTGCCACATATTATATTTGCTTCAAATGTTAAGTCATATCGGACGGTGAATGCAATGGGTGAAATGATGCTCAAATGTATCCAGGGTCCATGGAGCTTACAGCTACCCGACATTCATCTCTTCAGGATAAGGGAAAACCCCGGGGGGGGGGGGGGACCTTATCCAGGTAACTCACCCTGACCGAGATTTGAACTTGGGACCTCTTGAATGTGACGCAGACACGCTAACATCTACGCTACCGAGGAGGGCCGACAGTGTAGAGGGAAGGCCTTGTGAATGTAACATAATATAATTTTTCTCTAATTTTATTTGTCCGTGGACGTGGCAAGCGCGTACTTCAATAACCAGCGTAATGAGTTTGAAGTACGTATACTGTAACGATGTCATCGCCTTCACCAAATATGACGAGGATGGGGGTAGTTCAGGAATTCATGTGAGAGAGTTACGCTTGACAGGGGCGGGCTGCAGTGAAGGGCGGTAATTGCTGACTTCTAACTCTGGTTACAAGACTTACGTATATTTAGTTAGGAAGTAGGTCGTATTACTTATATCAGAATGGTTGGATTGCTCCAGACAGTTCTTAATGCCTATGTCGAAGTTGAAATATAGGACACATCACTTAAAGAACAAAGTGTCACAGAGTATTACTACTCACATGTTAGGAAAAAGAACGTAACTACAAATATAGCCGAGGGTAAATGATCTTGTCCTTTCAGCGCTGACATATGTCGGTGTAAGAATTATTTGCTTATTACACACACGAATAACATTCTGCAAATAGTTCCCCCTTAGAGTCACCTGATACACTCCTGCTTATACACGCATCCAGCAAATGACTTGATGTAGTCGTTTCTCTTAAGCAATTTGGTCCTGGACATTTCTAGCCTTATGAAATTCCATTCACGTTATAAAAATATATTAGTTAAATATTGCGTTAAAAGCCGAAATTCCGATTTGTCCATTTGGATCATAAAAAAAGTGTGTGCTTAAGACCATACGACAGCAGTGAAAACTTAAAAAGCCCGCCTCGGTAGCGTGGCGGTAGCATGTCTGCCTCACGTTTTAGAGGTCCCCAGTTCCAATCTTGCTCAGGGTGAATTACTTGGATAAGGTTTTTCCGGGGTTTTCTCTTATCCTGATAGACGAATGTCGGGTAAGTCTAAGCTCCATGGACCGCGGACTCATTTGAGCATCATTTAACCAATTTCATACATCGTCCGATATGACTTAAAGTTCGAGGCCGTAAAAAAGAAAAAAAAAAACTTAAAAACTATTCATTATAAATTATTCTTAAAATTATTTTAAAAAATATAATGTTGACACTCATTGTTTCGCAAAGACGCCAGTTGCGAGTTAAACATTTCATGCCTTACGCTAAGTGTGCTCGCAAATGAAAATACTCTGAAACAACTGAATGACGACGGACCTGCGACGGTACAAAGAGGGTTATACATAAAGGATATATAAAGGAAGTAAAATCAAATCACATAATAGACTGTTTTATATGTGTGTTATTTTTATATTAAAATACATGCTATTTCACAATCATTTTTCTTATTTCGTTTCTTGCTGATACACATATTTCATTGCATTTTAATTTTTAATAAAAATACAACTTCATACATATCTTATAACATAATAATATTATATTCATTTGTTTATTTGCATATTTTTGAATATTCGGAAAAGTTTAGTTACGTATACATTTTACACACATATACTCATTACACATATTTTATTACACGTTCGTACATATTTTCATACATATTTTATTACATGTCATATTCATTTCAAATGATTTCTCACAATTGATACTGATAATGCATTTTCAATTCAATTCAAATGTTTTAGTTCCATGTTTTTGTCCGATGTTTTGTCTTTAAATTTTTATTTTCTAAACTAAATAATATATATTTAATTTTTTCTATAAATAATTAAATTTATATATCAAATCCTTTGACCCTCGGTAGGTCTTTCAGTTTGTGGAGAAACATAACCTAGAAGTTGTAAATCAAAATAAATCCAAAACGTCATTTTAATACGTGATCATCTTATTATTTATGTTATTACATTTAATTTATTGATGTTTTACATTTTACTACTAAGGATAAAGACAAATTGTCGATGAAAATTAACAGTTCTTAAATGAAACGTCTCTTTCACGAATTCCTAACACTTATTTCCAATTAGCACACTCGTTTTATTTTTCGTTATTATGGTTTTAATTATTGAAATACTCAACTTGGGGATATTATATGTTCCTTTTGACTATTATTGTTTAAAGTGGAATTTGACATGTTGTCGATTTGTTAAATGACAGAAGGTTATTTGACGGGATCGGTTAACCGGCACTTGACAGACGTTTGTAAGAACGGCCCTAAGACAATTATTTTTTTTAATGAAACTCCTGAAGGGTTTCTGAATTTTCATAGTTTTTTAAATATGTTAAAACATACCTGGATGCGTGTAGTTGATACGCTGTTGAGTGCGACAGAAAATCTGTTGAGTGCGGTGTGAACAACATAAGACTGAAATAAGTGTGGAGGGTTAGTCCGGATTGAACCGACTCGAGCCGACCTCACCCGAATGAGCGTCACATATTCCAGTGTGACGGCTCAGTTTAATTCACTACCCACAAAAACTGCTAAACACGCCTAAAGAAGTTTTCACTTCAAAAAGTAGTTGTTTTCTTTTTAGTTTTTAAAAAGTTTTTTAAATTGCAGCATTGTCTTTCTAGATATAGTTACTACGCACACGCCGTTATTTTTGTAACATTTTTTCAAACTGCGCACTAAGAAGTTATTTCTCATGAGATACAACTGTTAAAAGTTGTTAGGATAATATGAACAGAATGAGTATTAAACATTTCTCAGGCCTTGCTGCTAAATAATGTGTCTTGATTCAACCTCCAGATAGTTTCTGTTGTTAGTTTCACAAACTGTTTACTGTTGAATATTACAATTTAAGTGAAGGGCTTCCTATAACACAAACATCTCAAGAAACAGCAGAGAACTTAAACAATATTGACTGTATTGTGTTGACACGTAAATCATGAAGGTCGTTGTATCATTTGGACGGCATATTGGCCGTTTAAGTAAGGTATGGAAAAAGAAAAAAAAAAAAAAAAAAAAAACGAGAGAACTGCACCGGACTGTGCTACATTGTTCGCATTAGTAGCGACACGCGACGGTCGATTCATTGAACTATCTTTTTGGTTGAGCTTGTCGTTCCGAGATCGCGCTTGCGACAACATTCTTAGTAAATTAGTTTGTTTTTCAATAATATTTCAGTATCTAATGGAAACATAATACATTTATAATCTTTTAGGTTTTTAAATACACATATGTCTAAAATTTATGTAGAAAAATTAGAACCTATTACTTAATGTAAAAGAAACTTACACTTTTTACTGCGTCATGCAGAAACAAACCTTATGAACATGTATATATTACAATTAGACGTGGCTAAGCTTCTTGTATCTTCTGGGTTCAGACATCAAATCTTTTGTCGAGTACAGAGGGGCATGCAACGCATGTTCCTCTAATTATTGAACCTATCATATGTAGTTTGTTAGTGGACAGTTAACTACCAGGAGTCCAAACCCACAACCAATATACCTACTGCTGCGCTGTACCCAATTCCCGTCTATGTAGCGCAGGTGGTAGCGTGGTTGCGTCACGTTTAAGAGGTCCCGAATTCGAATCTCAGTATGTTGAGTTATCCGAACAAGGTTTTTTTTCCATGATTTTCCTTAGTCTGAATTCTAATGATTAAAAAAAATAATTAAGAAAAAAGTTGTGTGTGCTTAAGACCATACGACAGAAGTGAAAACTTAAAAATTATAAATTATTTTCAAAAATTTAATGTTGACACCAATTCTTGTGCAAAGAGGCCAGTTGCGAGTTAAACATTTCATGCCTTACGTTAAGTGTTCTCGCAAATGAAAATACTCTGAAACAACTGAATGACGACGGACTTGCGACCGTGCGAAGAGGGTTATACATAAAGGAAGTAAAATCAAATCACATAATATACTGATTTACAGGTATTTTATATTTATATTAAAATACATGCTATTTCACAATCATTTTTCTTATTTCGTTTCTTGCTAATACTCATATTTCATTGCATTTTTATTTTTAATATAAATACAAGTTCATACATATCTTGTAACATAATTATAGGATATTCATTTGCTTATTTGCATATTTTTGAGTATTCGGAAATGTGTGGTTACGTATACATTTTACACATGCTATTACATATCCGTACATATACTCATTTACTTCATATTTTATTACATATTTTATTACACGTCATATTCATTTCAAATGTTTTCTCACAATTGATACTGATAATAATAAATTTTCAATTCAATTCAAATGTTTTAGTTGCATGTTTTTGTCCGATGTTTTGTCTTTAAATTTTTATTTTCCAAACTAAATAATATATATTTAATTTTTTTCTATAAACAATCATATTGATATATCAAATCCTTTGACCCTCGGTAGGTCTTTCAGTTTGTGGAGAAACATAACCTATAAGTTGTAAATGAAAATAAACGCAAAACGTCATTTTAATACGTGATAATTTTATTATTTATGTGTTATTACATTTCATTTATTGATTTTTTACGTTTTACTATTCAGAATAAAGAGAAATTGTCAATAAAAATAAGCCGTTCTTAAATGAAACATCTCTTTCACAAATTCCTAACACTTTTATTTCCAATCAGCACACTCGTTTTATTTTTCGTTATTATGGTTTTAATTATTCAAATACCGAACTTCGGTGATATTATCTGTTCCTTTTGACTATTATTATTGTTTAAAGTGGAATTTGACATGTTGTCGACTTGTTAAATGACGGAAGGTTATCAGACCGGATCGCTTACCGTCATTTGACAGACGTTTGTACGAACGGCCCTAAGACATGAAACTCCTGTAGGGTTTCCGAATTTTTCACAGTATTTGAAATACGTTAAAACATACCTGGATGCGTGTTGTTGATACGCTGTTGAGTGCGACAGAAAGTTTACGGTGTATAGCGGTGTGGACAACATAAGACTGAAATAAGTGTGGGGGATTAGTTCGGATTGAACCGACTCGAGCCGACCTCACCCGAATGAGCGTCACATATTCCAGTGTGGCGGCTGAGTTTAATTCACTAAAAAGTGCTAAACGCGCTTAAAGAAGTTTTCAATTCAAAAGTTACGATTTGTAGACTTATTTTCCAAAACTGTGTAATATGTTTTACTAATGCTATTGTATACCACTAAAAGTTATGTTGCTTTCAGGGAGTTCAGTGGAATAACCAAAGAGAACTTCCTGTGTCGAGAAGTAAGCTCGCTGGGGAGTGCAGCCCTGAGGTTCCAGGCTTACAACGAGACAGTTGATCATCTATTGAGAAATGTTATGCTGCAGGTCAGGAACGACTTTAGAGGATGGGATTGGCCTTATAACGGACCTGGAGCTCTTCAGAGAGCCGTTGTAGAACTGTGCACCAACAGAAGGGTACGTAAATCTTGTGTCGTACAATCTCAAAGCCACGACACGTTGTCCACAAAATGTTTGTGTCGTACATTTCCTTTTAAAAGAGTCGCATATGCTTGTTTGTTCACTCTTAGCCAGTAGAGTGAGGTACCAGAGGACTGTGTGGTGTCAGTCAGCTTATACTGGTGTTTGTCTTCTACATTCTACATAGCCATTTTAACATCATTATACTAGTATGCCTGACAGAAATTTTATGTAAGAAACAATGTTTTTCTCTAAATAATCACTTACTTTGGCTTTATAATTTGAAGGGGGATCTAAGAAGAAACAATTGTGCAATTTTATCACACGGCATTCATATAACTGAAACTTGCCAAATGACACCTTGCTAGAATAAGCATAATAACAGTTTTAAAGCAATTATTGCTAAAAAATGTCATTAAAATTAAACTATGCTGGTCACCAATCTAGAAAGTGATTGGCCTTTACTAACCACGCGGAAGAACTGTGTAAATAAATGGGAGGGGGTGGGTACGTCAAAACGGTTGTCATAGCAATGATTAAAAGCACAAATTAGAGTCGAGACGTTTCCATGAGAACGTAGGACGCTAAACCCTTGTTGCCAATACACTAACACGTGTTTATAGCATGACGTGAGGGTCAGCGAGTTGTATATGCAGGTCTTATCTTCGGCTAACGCTGCTGTAAACACAATACCTTGCTGCTTGCTGCTGTTTTCTAACGTTGCAATACACTGCGTTGCTGTTCTTGTTAGATAAGCTAGAGATAGTGTATTGGGCAGCTCCTTTGCATCCTACTTGTGACAATTTGCCTTGGTTTGCATGTGTTTGAGTAAGTGTATCTCTGCGTATGTTGTGAGCATTTGTAATTGTGTTTTAATTGATGTGTGTCTAAAATTAGTGACAAAGATAGCCAAGACAAACAAAACTCTGAACGTGCTCGGGAACCAAATATAATAACAGTATAAATAAAAGTAATAAATGAAATAAAAGTATTTCATTCATTATCTGATATGACTTTACGGTGGAGGTTTTCCCTTATCCTGAAAGGCGAATGTCCATTAACTCTAAGCTCTATATACCCTGGACTCATTTGAACATCACTTCATTTATCGTGCGATATAACTTAACGTTGCAGGTTTTCCCTTATCCTGAAAGGTGAATGTCTGGTAACTCTGAGCTCTATATACCCCGGACTCATTTGAATATAACTTCATTCATCGTCCGATATAACTTAACTTTGGATACATAACTGATCTGACATCACGGGTTCAAGCCAGGGACAGACTGTCGGACTTTAATGTGATTAAAAGGGACAGCTTTGTGTCAGTAGCTTTACTGACATCTAAAATAATTCCTGCAGGACGAAATTGTGCTACTGACAGCGTCTTTAACATGTTACCTCTCCAATCTACCACAGGTCAAGGGAAGTCAAAACCACGTCGCTGGACAAATGCACAGAAAGAGCTACCGCTTTATCCTCAAAATGTTAGAATCGATCCTGCTTCCAAGTTCCAATAGACGCCATTGGTATCATCCAATGAGATTTAATTGAGTTTTTGGGATAGATGAGAGAATATTTTGTAATATATAACCTTCAGCATTTTGAAAACTGATGCCGGGGTGACAGCGGTGATTTTTAACCTTACTGTTACTACCTACGACAGACACCATGGAATAGAACAGTGTTAATAAATGAAATTATATTTGAGAATTTTGGGATGGAAACGTCTGAGGTTTAAGCTTACAATACCTTTGCGGTATCTGCCAGTTGTGAAAATGGGAAAAACCTGGGGAAACCTTGCTCGAAGCACGGTCCTGGTGGAGTTCGAATCAATGGCCTTACACCGCCCCGCTCGATGGGGGTGCTGGCCGAAAATTCTTTAACATGAGTTAAGTCTTCAGTAATTATAACAAGTGTGTATATCTATTGTTGTTAACATTGGGTTAAGGCTTCGGTGTGCAAGGTTTAATGTAGCTTGGGTGGGGATTTTTTTTTTTTTTTTTTTTTTTTTTTGTAATTTTACGTACTCCAACGTTGTCATATCGGACGATGAATGGAATGGGTGAAATGATGCTCAAATGAGCCCGGGGTCCATAGAGCTTAGAGTTACCCGACATTCATCTTTCAGGATAAGGGAAACCCCGGAAAAAACCTTATCCAGGTAACTCACCCTGACCGAGATTCGAACTCGGGACCTCTTGAATTCGAATCTCGGTCAGGGTGAGTTACCATCATCTTGCTGCCTGATAATTTTCAAAAAATAGAATCACAGCTTGAAATGAAACAATGAGTCAGTAAAGTAACACTGTAGCAAGACTCTTCTTGTAAAAACCTGTAAAAATAGTAAATCGTTATTTTGGAAAGATTATTTGTAACCTACTACGAGTATTTTGGGACTGGAACGTTTGAAACTGTCACTGAAAATAATCATTCTTCCCACATCTACTCAACAAATGTATCTGTTTATAATATCAGTGTGGATAAACTGTTTATGTTACTGCTGACCATGTGTAATTAATGGCTGTCGTTTACCGATGTCAACAATTTGTTATATGTTTTACAGGGTGCACCACTGCCGCCTAGTTGTATGGGAGTGAACTTGCTACCATCCAAGTATTTCTTTGAGATTCCTTACACCCACTGGGATAAGTTCTTCAATGAAACCAGCACAGGGGAAGTTATGACACGTATCAAAAATAGCTATGGAGTGCACTTCTGGAACAAAAAGAGCCATGGAGCAAAGGTGATGGTTGGCTCTCATCAAGCTTATGCTCTCCTAGCTCAAGAACACTGTCCCCATCTCTTCGCCAGTGTTGATACGTCTTTCTGACATCTTGAACAAGATCTGGGAAATACTTACCTGCTCAGACATTTTTAGACTTAAGGTGTGATATTTAACTTCATTCACAGTACAATAACAGAGATGTGGTAGTACGGAAGTACGAAAATCATTTGACGATGCAAGTTTGATTCCGATGTTATGGCTGCAAGTAACTGAAGATCTAGTCTGATAAATGCATACAGAATTTTCCACCAATCAGAATTAGTTGAACTGTCTGTATGAGAAAGTAAAATAAAACTATATAATCAGATTTTTACTTTCTGTACTACGTATAGAGTAAGTAGGGGAAATATCGTTTTCCACCCACAATTGGATTTACAGACTTCACAGGAAATTCAAAGATATGATGCCTCTAACGATTTTGATTGAATACCATATTTAATACATTTTCACAGCAAATGTGATATGTATCTTGAACTTTCTGTGAATGTCTTCAGAATAACAGATTCTTGCCCAGTTTCAGGATACACACCACTCTCGCTTCTTTCCAGCTTGCTGGGAAGTGACGACGTTTAAGCGTGCATTGAAAATCCGCGTCAAGTGGATGACAGCTATTTAGAGAAAGTGCTGGAGCATGAGCGCCGTGATGCCGTCATGTTCTTGGATTTATTTGGATTCAACGTTTGGATTTCTGAAGCCAGTGGTTTCGGTAACTATGGGAAAGTGGATCTCCTCTAGGAGCGCTGTAGCTCCTCATAGAGGTAGTTCACTGTCGCCTTTACATACACAGTAAACACTGCCCTTGGGTCCCTTGTCGATACATGTCTTATTTATACTACCAGCTGAAAAAGCTAGCTTTCCCGCTTAATTTTATGTTGACACAGTGGTTGGTTGAGAATCTTGTCTTTGTTTGGGAACATTTACCGTTATAACCCTTGCATAGCTACCAGATCTCTCTTGGCTTCTCTCTCACTGCATTGTTTCTCTGGATCATCTTTTACCAACATCCTGTGTCCACCAACTCCTATCTGCTTGGCAGCACTCCTGGACAGCTTTGGAAGGCACACAACTCCGGGCAATAAAGGAGAGCGTACAGCCCTGGCTAACTTCGTGCAGGGATAACCGGCGAGCCGAGGTGATACTCACCCGGCTGAGAATTGGACACACACGTGCGACTCATGGGCATTTGTTAAGAGGGGAGCCGGCCCCTGTGTGTGCTCCGTGTGCAGTACGCCTCACTGTGCGGCATATATTACTGGATTACCCGCAGTACGCCCGCGTTCGCCAGTCTTTGGGCTTGGGAGCTAACTTGCTCAATATTTTAGGTGACGACCCAGTGGCCGTGGTTAAGGCACTGCGGTTTGTTACTGAAATTGGTTTTAATAAACAGGTGTGACTTGTGTTTTATATTTATTAATTTTAGAGATTTTAAATTATTGTCTTTAGATGGTTTTTTTTATGTCCTTTTAACAGTTGGGTGGCTTACTATATTTTACCTTTTTAGCTAAATGTTTGGTAGCTTTTAGGTTTTAGTGTTGACTTCGGGCCCAAATGACCTTGTTGTCGACGGGCCCTAAAACACCACACACTCACTCACTCACTCACTCACTCACTCACTCACTCACTCACTCACTCACTCACTCACTCACTCACTCACTCACTCCTGTGTCCAGGATAAGTTCATGATGACTCTACCTGATACGGTTGAGCCTTATGCACATGGCCATCGTTTTTGCAGTTTTCTGGCTTTCTATACATTTATATCAAGCATTCACTTATATACAGGGTCACATTAATGTGTTGAAATGTACATAAATGGTAGTGGAAATATCTTGTAATGAAGGGAAATGATGGATGGGAGAATTCGTGAGAGACTATTACGGAATATGGAATTAATGAAGACGGGGAAAACCGCAAAACCCAGAAAAACCTCGCCCATTAGCCGCTTTGTCCACAACAAATCCCACTCTCAGTCCCAGAATTGAACTCTCTCTCTCTTAGTGAGAGGAAGCGATCCAACCATTCGACCAGGGCACCACCTTTCTCAGTTAGTAAACATTGAGGAGAGCAACCAGATAACTTCTCTCATCACCAAGTAAATACCAAAAATTGATGCAATACCATGACCCATGTATCCCTCAATAATAAAGCAATAAAAATAAAAATCACAGAAAATCCATGGTGAGGGTAATCTGTTTCGATCCCAAAGTCCACGTACCCACCAAGTAGGAATCCCTCAATCACTTAAATCCACTTTACGATCAAACCAATAACAACAAACTAATACTACGCAACGCAGCCATCTCTTCGACTCAACCTGAATCATGTTCAATCAAAGGAAACTATGTCTGGCAGTATGATCTATATCTAAATCCCAAAAAATCTCCAAATGAGCTTTCCATTTCAGTTTGGATTTTGAATTAGATATGTGCACATATAAACTGGTTTGAGAATTTGAAATCTTTGTTTAGTTTCTAAAGGCCACCTTTATCTTCAAAAGTTAAATCGAGAGCTGTAACTTTATAAACAACTGATGGTGTTAACAACTGGATTAATTGTTCGACTTAATTATGTTTACCATTTAAGATGAGGAAGGATTCTCGTTAAGAAAAATTCCTCCCGCCTGGGATGGCAATCCACTGAGACCTCGGGATGGAGAAGCTGGAAAAGCTCGACTATACAGGCAATCGAATGCGATGTTCTATGTGGCTTAAAATGCTTTATTTAAAACATTTCATTCACAGAAATAAATCAGCAGTAAAATTTACTTCACAAACTTCGTAACTTCGTAATTCTCTAGAAACAGCAAGATATTTTATAATACATATTTAAATTGCTATGAACTACCTCAACATCTAATTTAATGTATTTAAGTTCAAACATATAACTTAGCCGGTGCTTCAACATTGCGTTCTAGAATTTATTGTATTCAGAAAATGTTTTGGCTGACGCCATTTGATTACTTTACAGTGATGTTTCAGATAAAATCTTTAATGTTTACCTTTACACCCAGAAAAAGCACCTTTCCGCCTGTTACTCTGAATAATCAGTTTAATTAGCTTAAATCAGCTAATTCCATAAAACCAAGATGCCAAGTATTTGGGTATGTACCTCGATCGACAGTTTAGCTGAAAAAAGAAACAAAAACATATATGGAGTAAACGTAAACAATTATATTTTAAATACAACAAAGCGCAGTGACTTCTTCGACCTAAAACACAGCTTCATTGGCAAGCAAACTGACTTTTCTACAAAATTCCTTAAACCAGTGGGTATCGATTTATTAAATTTTATTATGGAACATAGCAGGCAACCAAAACATCCAGATACTAGACGTTTTACTATGCAAAACTTTCCTAACATCCCTTGGTACACAAGTAATCAATACATTTATTATAAGCTGTAAAATAGTGGTAATCAAACTGTGTCTCCAATCAGAAATGTCTACTCAGGACTGATCCCCACACATTGGTGACAAATCTACTACACAACACAATCAACCACCTTCAGAGGAACCAACTCTTGCAGCTGCATTACAGATTTTGAAGAAAAAAGAAAGAGAAAGAAAGGAAGGGAGGGAGGGGTGGAGAGGAGGAAGGGAGGAAGGGAGGAAGGAAGGAAGAAATACATAAGCAAATATACAACCAATGGGTCCATGCCCAATAATTTGCCAATTTTTTCATGAGATCGCCGGTCGAGTGTGCTTGTGGGTAAACACATAAAGAAAGGTAAATATTTTAAAAAAAAAATCGGAAATAAAACAGAACAAAAAAGGCAGTTGCTCAATATTTACATCAAATAACGTTAAAAATCACAGGTAGATTACTATAATACACATATATGTTGAATATTTATTATATATAAGAAAGCATTTAATAAAGTAATATTATCGTCATTATTTATTTTGGTGCCTACAAATTCAAAGCGCGGAGCACGTACCGCGTTTGTCACACCGCCGGTTGTGCAGCTGTCTGCAAAGCGTGTTGAAGCTCTCATGTATATTTGTTTTAGATATTTCAAAAGAAAATCATATAAATGTCTTCTATTTATTTAAGTACAGTAAAACCTTTCTAAAACGAGCATTATCATATCTGGCAGCAAGGGTGACTCATACGTACTCTCACACAGTCATTTCGTAGTAAACAGATCCACTATCAGAACAGATAAACAGTTCAAGCCCCTCTCCCTCTTTAGGCAACGCTTGCCTTTCTGTGATGCGTATACAATACTTTTACTTTCTCATAATTTACTAAATATAAAATAAGATGCTTTGATATAATTGCATATTCTATTCTTACGAAGATTGATTCCTCTATTTTAATTATCGACATAAACATTTGAAAATATTATCAGATTGCTAATTTTCTTGTAGCTGTAGGGTAAGTATGGCACTACAGTACGCTTTAAGGGATGGTCAATCTTTAAGAGCACAGCTAGACGTTATGCTATGGTCTGGTAATTCCAATCATTTTGTGTGGCCAAGACATAAAGAATTAATAACGACTTACTATTTGAGAAACACATAAGCATTGGAAAACGCCGGCAAATAACAAGGAATAACTCGGGAAGTGTACATTCCATAAAAATGAAAAATAGAATGTATTTGGCATAAATTAGGTATTTTAACGAGATCTATCTACATCGTAGAGGTAGATGCTCCGTGTAGGAGGCGAACCTTTATGTACGTCAGAGGAAAAGTTGGTTTGTGCTAAAGAGACAAACGAATATTAAAGAGATGTGTTGAAGCTCTGCATTTGTTTAAAAGAGGTGATCGTAACTTAGCATTGCGCTAACAATGCTGATGACAAATGAAGGTGTTTGAGGTGAACTTCGCCTGTCTCTTGTGTTTTTTGTCCCCGGCCCATGGCCCTGAACAGTATTACTGGACTGGATTATATCGAAGGGGACTCAGCACGCCAAGAGCCAAGAGCAGGTGCAGGTCGCCCGGGTTCTCCCGGGCGGAGGGTTACACGCCACGGTACCTATCCGCTGTGCGGTAAGATAGGTGTACGACTCAGCACGGAGGTCCAACTTGATCTATTGTATACTCTTCCACAGGAGAGAAAGTCTCCGACGGCTGAGACGCACGGGGGTTGGCGAAGGTTCCCACACCCTCCCTGGACAGGTTTATGACACCCCATGTCAGTACAGTTACAGGCCATTCAAAAACATTCTTACGACTTCTACTTTTGTGAATGAATCTTCTCGGTTTTAGTGTATAGAGCGAATAGGGCGCATGTTTCTTTAACGGTCTGCTCCTTGCGTAGCAGAGGTTCTCTGCCACACACATTCGCTGTCCATGTCCCACTGTGTAACACAAGACATTTCTTACAGGGACCTTCTTTGCGTTGCTGGACTATACCTAAGCCCCAAGTAGGGCATGCCCGGGAGAAAGGATGAGGCTAGAGGAGACAGGAGCCACGACAGTGCAGAGGGCAGGGTCCATACATATTTTTATTTAGATGGAAACTTTCCCCGGCAGGACAGGACAACGGACATCCCACCCTACTGTGGTACGGAAACAGTTCCACTACGAGAACTGAGTTCGTACACCGGAAACAGTCCTACCGGAGAGGAAGTGGTTTCACTCATAACATATCATCCTGCTATGCAACGCCGAGATTCCCGCCGACACTTCTACCCTCAAAGAGACCACCAGATGAATTATGAGATTTGATACCGTCCCTGTTAGGTATAACATTTGCATAATAACCGCAAAAATCATATTAATTGCACAATTAAGGGCGGATAGATACCACAATATGAATTAAGCTAAGTTACAACAAATATAGAGATAATGATGAAATATACAGGTGCAGAAATTTAACAGGCAAACCCAATACATATATTCTATTGCAAGCACGTGAACCCAACGTGTAAAGAGAGCTGGGAAAATGAACACTTACCCTCACAGGAATTTTCCTTGTGTTGAGCCGACAAATGTGGCATTGTTCGAGAATCGCCCGAGGGGTAGACCCAAGCGACAGCGAGTCGCCTGCCGATGCATTGGTCTGCACATGATACGTGGTGAGAGAATAGAGATATAAGATACACATTTTCAAACGTGCTTCTGCATTAATTACCTAGACCGTGTGGAAGTGAAATCTGCGTGGAATACATGCTTCAGAAACTAGAAATTGCGATGAAATTTAAGAGTAGGGATGAAACGCAACCTATAAGGAACGAGTAACAGGTCACATGGCCTCTAAAGTGTAGAAAACTCGGCGAAAAGAAGGGGAAAATTGTGCCGTGGCGACGTTTGATGTTTGCTAGGAAAAACACTCTGTAGTGCCGAGTGAAGGGGACAACAAGTACGGAAAGTTCATCAAAGTCCGTGTTCGCGAATGGACAGAGCAACACACGTTAGGTGGTTATCGAACACTCTTGTGTTAGCGAGTGAGAGAAACTGCACACATTACAACATCATTAAGATTTTACCAAACTCTGTTGTTGAATAATCCTCCGGAAATACTCTAGTGCGCAAAGTAATGCTCTCGACGTCCAGGAACGACAACGCCTACACAGCTACACACACTACTTGGCGCGTCTTAGTAATTTACAAGTTCACTCGCGACTGTGATTCAAACTAGCCGTCATGTCACGCGCACAGCAACGGGCAAATCCTACATCTCGTGCCTAATGTGCGAGTAACATCAACACAACAGTGACGAGTGGAGAGGACGACTTGTATAAATAAACTTGACATTCAACGGTCGTGGTGTCTTCTATGTGATAATACCGCTACACTGTCAGGACGCACCCACTCCCTGAAACATAAAATAGCGAATCCATGCAGAGGTACCCTGAGAAAAACCCCGACTGTTGTGAACCTCCCATCCGTAGCCCTCACCCGTCAAATATCCTATCATATGAGGTGTTGAGTGCCGGGAGGGCTCAACGAGGTGCTCAACGGGCAAATACCGTCTCAGATTATAATGAGATGAAATAGTAATGGAAATGAAATGCAGGGACTTTTTTTTAATTTACGTCTGCCCCAACGTTGTTATATCGGACGGTGAATGAACTGGGTGAAATGATGCTCAAATGAGTCCAGGGTCCATGGAGCTTAGAGTTACCCGACATTCGTCTTGAAGGATAAGGGAAAACCCCGGAAAAAAACTTATCTAGGTAACTCACCCTGACCGAGATACGAACTCGGGACCTCTTGAACGTGAAGCAGACATGCTACCATCTACGCTACCGAGGCGGGCTATAATTAAACTACCGAGCATTCGCTTGGCGACACAGGAAAACCCCCGAAAAATCCCATGGGTCAGGTATGTGGGCCACGGGAATGGAACCCGGACCTGCCGAGTACGGGCCACAGACCAAACCGCCTTAGCCACCGTGCTTGGCTCTACCCTTCTCATCAATACCTACAGTAGATAAAAAGTAATCTGTAGTAATTTCTTTCAAGCTTCATATCGATAAATAATATTCTGAGCGTTTATTTACACTGATAAACTATCTTATGATATAGTAATATGTATGTATTTTCAATGTGGTAATTACAGCTATTCTTCAGAATTACAACTTCAAAATTATGCAACTTCTCTAAGATCACCACGATTTTTACAACAGTAATCTTAGTTTATTGAACATTAGGATCAACAAGAGAAACATCATATGGACATTTATGAATGCTGAAGAATGGACGTTTATAAACATTAGGTTTAAAAATATACATCAATCTTGTCTTAGTTTAAACTAGGAAATTCGCCCTTAAAACCTACATATTGGCCAAAATTTGCAAATGACCAACTCTAATGAACTCGAATTCCTTTAAACGAGACAACCAAAATGCTGTAGGCTTCACATTTAATCACGTTTTCGAGGTAGCAGCACTGTGAAAAATAAGCAACAATATCGTCCGATATCACTCAACGTTTGAGGACGTAAATTAAAAAGATTAAAAAGTAACAATAGAAATATACTGTACGATGCTGTCTCTAGGTGATGAATGTGCTACTGTGGCAGTGAACCATTGGATCTTTCTCGTGGGCGGATGTGGGAATACACAATACTAGTTAAATAGAGTGGTGAAATAATGGAGGCTGATACCGAAATTAAGGTTTGCCATAAGTAAAGAATCATGATGGATGCCAAAGGAATGTTGGTTAAAAACACGTGCAATGCCAGTTAAGTCGAATAGCATTTTGGGGGAAAGTTGTTATAACAAAAGCAATGTAAGAAACAGTGTCCTTAGCAGTTTTCTAAAGGGGCTCACTTGACTTGTTGAATAGGGTATTCTTTGAACCATTCATAATGGCGACAAAATAGCTACAAAGGGATCTTTGGTTGAAAAGGGGTTTCCAGAAAGTGAAAGTTACATATACACCCACACGCGCAGCCGTGGACAAGAGTTTTCGGCGTGGAGCCGATTAGAGCACTCCGTGGCTTGCAAGCCATTGAAACAGTCTTCGGCGTGGAGCCGACTAGAGCAATCTGAGGCGTGAGGGCGATTAGGGCAGTCCCCTTGTTCTGTCTTGGATATTTGTCGGTTCATATATACCTGCTGAGGAACGAATCAAGTTTATCGAGTAATAAACATTCTGCCGTCAGTAACTCTAAACAGGGATATTGGCAACCCTTGGTCGGCAACTTCAATTTCGATGTCCTAAAAAAGTAAATAAATAAGTTGGAAACGGGCTTTCCAGTGTCATTAAAATCTCCTTCTCACACACATCCACGCATACCCTGTTAGAAACCTCATTGTTTTACCCTGAGCCACACAATATAATAGCTTCAATGTAGCATCAACGTGGAACCCTTGCCAATCATATTAGTTACAAATTGTCGTGACAACGTGGAACTTTGTTTGATACAAAACATTATTGTATCAAATTGGCGTCCCAACGTGGAAATGAGTGCCACCCATAAACATTATTGCTTCAAGGCTGATAAATGAGATATTTGAACTGAATTTCTCACTGTTTCTGAGTCTTAATATTAACCCGTGTAACTATTTGAACTTCCGAAGTTACCGCCAAGTGTCCGGTAATCCGAGTACGGTCTTTAGGCGCCATGGACTACCGATAATAGCCCTTCTATTATATGACAGACTGGAATATTTACTCTTTCAGCAATATAAGTCCCTACTACGCCATCAAAGCTTCCAAGTTGCCAAATCTGAAGCTAAACACAACCTTTACTTTGTAACTTGCTAAATTCTACGAATTCTTTCATCTTCATAATCTTTAGAAGTGGTATACATGCAGACTTACATGCACTTGTCTGATTTCTTTCTGGAACCTTGAGTTATCGGATATATTATTGCTTTTCTTCAACACTGAATTGTCTTGGTACGTTAGTACTTATTTCCTGCACAATTATAACTAAGGGGCGCATTTTTATGATGTATCACATTTTTAATGAAGACTATAATCTGAGTTCCAGGTCAAAAAAATATATACATGTCTTCTGATGAAAATCATGCAGTTTTTACTGCGTCTTAAAAGTCATATTTCTCACTTTTTCAGGTCTTTGATCATATTTATGTTTATTTCAATGATAAAGTCATATTTTGGGGATTATTATAATGTAGTCAGCAGCCGACTAGACATAAAATAAACCAATATTATGTTCGTATAAAAGTCGCCAGCAGAACTGCCCACGTGTTTTTCGAAGGGTCCTTCAGTAGGCAGCAAACGTTCGTACAGGTGAGCTTGAAGTAAAATGCTCCTACAGCCTCAAGTGATGTCGAACGTAGTTTCTCCAGATATAAGAACATTCTGTCTTACAATTGAAGAGGCTTCCAGCTTGATAATCTAAGAATGCACATTGTCATTCAATGTAATTTTGTACCTGATGAAAACTAACCCCCAAATATGAATATTTTATTTATGCTAATTGATCTTTTCTTAAGTCACAATAATTATTTTTCTCTAATTTAGCACCTTTTAAACTTACAGCATAAAGTGCTGTATTAAGAAGTATAGAATATTTTTTTATGCAGAAAAGAATACATTGTCGATGCATAAACAATTATTAATTGTTATTTAAAGTTTAATTGTCAATTAATATTGTGAATGATGAATGAATTCCTGTATTTTCTTTAAGTGGAACATAGAGCCTTCTGAACCGCGCAACCTCGAGACCCGTAGACAACGAGTTGAGGATCACAGGTTTCCTAATCACAGTATCCGTTTTGGGTATCAGCCCAACGCCGGAAGTGAAAGTACGAGAGAGATGAGATGATAGGAAAGATGATGATGGAGCAATCGATGCAATGCTGGTGGGAGAAACCGGAGGACCCGGAGAAAACCCACCCCAGCGTCATATTGTCCACCACAAATGTCACTTTGGGGTTGCCTGGGATCGAACCCGTGCCGCCCTGGTGAGAGCCAAGCCGTCTAACCATTCAGCCATGGCGCGGCCATTTAATATGATTAATAAATTCATTAAGTTATAATGGTCAAATTTTTGTCTTTTTAAATCAAATTTTTACTCCAAATGCATGTTTTGAGACCCCAGAATAAAAAAAAAATACCACGTGTCTATGAACAGCCAAAATGTTGGATAAGTTTGGTATTCATATCCAAAGATGTATAGCAAAATTTCCTCAATGCAACTACCCTTTAAAAGTACAAATGTTCGTCAGCTGTCCTTCTTCAAAGTGGCAAAATGATAACATGAAAAATTAAATGTAGGTATATCTATAATTTTCTGCCAATAGCCTTTGACATCCTCTTCATTCTGAATTACTTTTACATAACTGGTGGCCACCTCGGTACCGTGGTGGTGGCATGTCTACCTCACGTTCAAGTGGTCCCGAGTTCGAGCCTCGGTCAGGGTGAATTACTGGGATAAGGTTTGTCCGGGGTTTTCCTTTACCCTAAAAGACGAATGCCGGGTAACTCTAAGCTCCATGGACCCTGGGCCCATTTGAGCATCATTTCACCCCTTCTATCCATCGTCCGATATGACTTAAAAAGTTAAAGGACATAAATTACAAAAAAAAGGGGGGGAGAACATAAATGGTAAATAGTAAGACATTTCCTACTACATAATAAATGTAGATCTCGTTAAGGCACACAATTTATGTCATTTTTTGTGTGGTTTTCACTGTTTCCGATGTTCTGTTATTGATCTGAATTCTCAGCTATCTCTTATAGAGATGAGGAGTTATTCTATTTCACCCAGAATTGCAATGTCGAGATTTCACAAGAAGTGCATGCTTTGAAGCGTCCTGAATTCAAAAATGAACTTTTCAGAAAAAATATCTGTGTGAAAACTTAGGCGAAGTCGTCTGGTACCGGACAGAGGCTGGTTTTGGGCACTTAAGTTGTTTCCCACTACAAAAATGTGTCTGTACCTATCAAATTACAAGCAGGTTCCTCTGTATTCCAGAAGCAAGTGTCAATGGTCGTGCTTTTTGTTGTTTGAGTGTTATGAAGACCGGCAAGGAGTTACGTCTGCTGTCTAATTACTGGAATAAAATTAAGTTAAAGAGCACGAGAGATATATTGACAGATACATTCTCTCGTATTGTTTGAATTGTGGGATTGAAGGTTCTTTTTCAAAGAGGCACAATTTAAGACACTATTTTCTTGTTAAGCGCTTTTCGGATGGTTTCGGACAATATACTGGCGGTCGGTTTCGGACAGCCAAAACCTGAGCTGTGTAAATAGTTTAATTAAAATATTAACAACAATAAATAAATTAAACAATAAAAATATATACAAATCTTTTATGCACTTTCTTATTGAATTATTGAGGAATTATTAGGCCTCTCTCTAGTAAGGAATCTGTCCTTTGTTCAAGATGGGAACGGTAAAAAGAAAGGAAATTGAGAAGACAGCATAGTGTTAGCTATAAATAAAGCAAGACGCAAATTATTCTAACAAAATCTCAATACTCCCCAAAAATAGCAGTGAAAAATTTTGACATTTGAAACAGGCGTTGAGAACGGAGATCAACTCCATATAAAGCTCAAAGCATGGAAAAGCAAACATGTTTGGAAGAAAAAGAGAACAAACAACCACAACTGAAGACCAGTAAAACTGCAAAGAAGTCGGAAGTTGTAAATAGACACTGAACTTTATCCAGAATGAAGGAGGTGAAAAACAAAAGAAACCAACTGTATCATTTGATAAAGTGGAGAACACTTAATTGAAGACTGGATTCAGCGTTGTGTGTGCAAACGTTGGGCTCACAAAATTGCAACAATCTTGAAGTGAATATAAATGTGACCATTTCAAACAAAAGGAAACGTTAACTATAATCTAGAAATGTATGTCGTGATAAAAATAATTACTGCCCAATAATATACTCCCATTTTAAAAATTTAGAATATGCAGAGGTACATGTAACATTAAATATCTTTTTGATTAAATTTTATTTATTAAGTGAATATAATTTATTAAGTGTTCTAACATGGAACTAAATGTTTCTAAAAATAATATTTGTTTATTTGTTCAATGTTAGATGTTACTAATATAAGAAAACCTACTAAGGTGTCCGATACCATACGACCTTCCGCATTTAAAAAAAGAGAAAAGTAATCTAAATACCAAAATTGGTAGTTAAATTCAGCTTCTAAGGTTTCGGCACAAAGATTTGCAGGAATATGGTATTTACAGCAATTTTTATTAGC
Organism: Mantis religiosa; assembly: GCA_030765055.1. NCBI lineage: Eukaryota > Metazoa > Arthropoda > Insecta > Mantodea > Mantidae > Mantis > Mantis religiosa. The sequence goes on from CM060950.1 coordinate 413,387,046, forward strand.
TCTAATCTACTCAAACATGGCTCTAAAAATGTTGATAAAATGCGGTACGTTTAAGCATAACAAATGAAATGTGTAGTGTTTAAAACCCGCATTTAATACATGAGGCACCGCAGGTGGTGACATCGTGACCATTAATTTTAATTCTAAACCCATAAACATTATTTATAGTTCAATTTTGTTATTTTAAATTTATTAAGAAAAAAATTAATTGGAAATTATTAAAACTTTAGTGGAAAGTGAAACTTAAGAAACAATTGAAAGTAAACTTGTGACTGAATAAGTAGAAACGAAGGAAAAAGAATAATATTAATGTGTTTAACGACCATAATAGTAGTCTAAAATTATAAAAAATGTATATTATTTGAATGTTTAATTGTTTGGATATCATTCAGACAAAAGATTATGTAACTTATCTAATATGGTAATCAAAGATGGGCCGGGAAATATGAGTGAACCAATGAGAAATTATTGAATTTCCGTAGCAACGGCCAATTCACTAATTTCAGATTATCTAGGGTTAGCATCATTTTGTGCATGGATGTCGTCCAGGTAAGAAGCAAAACCTTATCAGTGTGAGGGAACCAAGTTCTCAAGTTAATATTGTGAAGGAAACCGACGTTTATCAAGTTATGTATTCATTTATATCACAACGCGTTTTGTTAAATTAATATTGAATTAAAAGTTGGAATATTTAAAAAGAAGTTGAACGATTATTTAGTTTCATTTGGTAAATTAGTTTTAACCAATTCCTGCAAGGGACTACGCCCAATGTAAGGGGTATTCATACTTCGACTGCAGCAGCCGTGGAAATCTTAAGGAATTGCTCATCCTGAGACGCCGGATCTTAGCAAAAGCTCAGATTGAGACGAGACTTGGAACATCGGCACCATCCCCAAAGATTGGACGCAGTAACATCTGTTGGGGCAGAATCGCATCATACCAACAATGAGATCCTGCGCAAATGTGGACACATCTGTTGCTGTAGAATCGCATCTTTCTATTTGAAAATCTCCTCGCAACACTGCTGATACATGAGATGAAGATGGAGGACCGGTGGAATAATATGGTGAAGGAAACAAGAGATTCTGGACAAAACCCGCCCCAGCGCGGTGTTGTCCACTACAAATCTCACTTTGCGGACGCCTAGGATCGAACCCAGGCCCCTTGGTGAAAGCCGAGCGGTCTAAGCACTCAGCCACGGCACGGCCAAAATGTACAATAACTTCACTCTTCTGGAATTGCACTATGGAGTTTTTCATCTTTTATAGTGTTAACAATTTCCATTGAAATTTGCAACTTCTGTTCACCTGTCTGTTAGCTTCTTTATTTTCTTGTGGTCGTACGAAGAGCATTACCAAGCCATGACATAGCCATTTTCTCTACAAAATCCTATTACTTTAGTTATTATACGTACAGCAAAATGTGTAATGACATTTTATCTGTATTATAGCGAAGTACATAGCCCAATAAGCTTTCATACGGACCAGATTCTGTAGAAGAGTGTGAGAAAATGTCATGTGAACGCTACTTATAACACTTGTTTTCGAAGAAACTACATAAAGCCACATACAGGTTACTGTAATTAACTGTGTCCTACAACTAATATGCAAGTTTTTAACATAAATATGCAATCTTATACATTTTCTTTTCAGAAAATCATTCGCTTGTAAAGTTTAGTAAGGCAATAAGCTAAGGATTTGAAGCAAGAAACACATATGTGACAAAAATATGGTCAAAATAAGTTGAAATTTACAAAATTAACAATCAAATCAAAGCCAGGTGTTAAGGCTGAAGAAATCGTCTGAAATGTTGTCTCTATTATACTTAGAGATGCTTATTTTTAGTATTTCAAAGTCACAAACTTCACATTTTTATTTGAAATTTACCAATTTGTAGCATCTCTGAACTTACAATTTAGATTTCATTCATGTAATTTTAGTTAAGTATGGTAAATTATTCTTGTGCTTTGAACTAACATTAATCCAAAATTTAATCACATTATACAGGATTACAATAAGATAAAAATGCACAGATTAAACTTTTAGTTTATTCTGAATTTATTTTGAACTACAGTACGGCAAGAAGACAAGTTTATTCGGATTAAAGCTTAACACAGAAAAAGATGTTGTTAAATGGTGGCATTGCTGAATGAAATCAGAGAAACTAAACTCAAGAGTACGAGTTAAACTTCTTTTCCAAAAAACCGCAAATAACTTCCAGACAAATATATATATAATCACAAATTGTATGTTTTAATGACATCTATTTTGTTATAAAACATCTTGGTATGTGTTGGTGGAATTTTCTTCAAAACCTCGTGCTTTTTGTTATTGTGTTTACACACGTATGCGCAGGCGCTTGCCACAAATCCGCCCAATTTTTGGACGCAGAACAACTAAATACGGATATTCATATTGAACACCTTCACATGTTTGTGGGAAATGCAATACTCTCCCTAATTATTGCAGAGCAAGTAAAAATATTGGCTATACTCAGCAGTAAAATGAGTATTTAAGGCAGCCAATGTGAATTGTGCTCAAGTATTGGATTGCTTTTTTTTTTTTTTTTTTTTTTTTTTTTTTTTTTTTTTTGTAATTTACGTCCTCCAACGTTAAGTCATATCGGACGTTGAATGGAATGCGTGAACTGATGCTCAAATGAGCCCACGGTCCATAGAGCTTAGAGTTACGCGATATTCGTCTTTCAGGATAAGGGAAACCCCAGAAAAGCCTTATCCAGGTAAGTCACCCTGACCGAGATTCGAAATCGGAACCTCTTGAACGTGAGGCAGACATACTACCTCCACGCTACCGAGGCGTGGCATTGGATTGCTGAGTGGAATAAACGTTATGAGGGATTGGAGTCACTAAGTGACCCAATCCCTTCCAAAAATTCTGATAAGTCAATGGTAGAGTGTAGTAAATCATTTACTTCTTACTTTATTTAAAGGTTATATAGGAGACATTTATGCGCAAAATACATTCTTTATTTCTCATTAATGAACAAAACGCAAAGACGTGATACATGAAACTATTCCATTTCTATACATTTTTTATTTATAAACTGATAACACTTATTTTTTACAAATTTGCTTTCCTATTTTAATATTTCTTCCACTTCCAAAGACCAAGAGTGATAGAATAACATCGTGACGCCATCTATGCTCCAACCAAGTTCAATTAGTTCAGGCGTTTTATCGCTAGAGTGGAGTAATGGCTATCGTATCCCGAAATTGTTCTGCTACACTTCTTTTCGGCGAACAATTCTGTTATCTTCTCTTTCAAATATGGAATCTCGCTGCTAACATTTTTTTCATAAGGAAGCACAGCTATTTCATACAGTCTATGTTAATTCACTGTATTTATTGGATGTGTATTTACACGTTTCTGAGTTTTAAAGAATCTTTCGACCTCCGTTGATGGCATTGGCATCATGATTACCAATTTTGTAATAAGTGCTGTTTCTCGGAAAGTGTCGCATATATCTTTAGGCTGTGCAAACAAAGATAACGGTATTGCTCCAGCGACAGCGCAGTTCTGGCCTTAAACCTGAAATTCACTTTTTAATGTTAAATTCAAAGAACGTATGTCAATGGTTACTTGAGATATATTTTAGAAAAATTTATTTCATACAAATCAAACTTATCAACGTGAATGAGTCTGAAAGCTATTATGTGCTTTACAAACTGAAGCCTGATTTCGATTCCTAAGAGAAGTGTGTCACAATCCTCCAAAACTTCTTTGCTTAGATCACTTGGTTCCTTTCTTCTTTTAGTAGGTGGTTAGAACTTTTGATACTACTTTTCTGAAAATGCCGAGAATTCCAGCTATAATAAAATATTCTCAACATTTTCCATGTATAACCAAGTATAACTTCAAGTTGGGACATGTTTCTATGAGAAATGTTACCCAGAAGTGAAAGATTGGTTTACTCAGAAGATAACAGCAGGAAGAAGCGTAAGAGATCGTGGTCACTGATCGAATGATTTCATCTCCTCAAAGACCACAGCAGAATAATTAAACTGATATTAATGCAACAGTAACAGCTGCTCATTTTGCCCTGACTTATTGCTGGAGTATAGTACACGGAGATTGTGGGTTGTATAATTCGGATGGTAGGAGAGAATTTGAATATACATATAAGATATATAATGAACAATTTGTTATTATTTACTTATAGTTGTGACTAAAAATTGGCGTTACTAGTGTTGCTAAGGTAGTGTACTTTTATATTATACTTAACGATCTTCACCTAGTCAAAAACAGTACACTTAAAACAAGGAATCTGTAAAGAAAAGGAAAAACAGAGAAAAGAGAATTTAAAATGTGAGGAATATTAACGACGATGATGCTGCCGATGTAAAATATCGAATTAACTGCACTGTGATGCTGAAACAAATGACGCATGAAACTGACCAAAATGAATAACGTATTATAAAAGCTAGAAACGCAAAAACAGAAATGAAATTACCAAACTTAAATTTGTAGTGAAACATAAAAATCAACACGCACTATCGTTTGTTTGTTTATTTTGAAAGAAAGAAAATTCTAACACATCCAGAGTAACAGCGAGGTTAGGTGTGGAAAATGCTACAAAAATTGTGTAGTCAAATGTCTTTATAGCAATGGTATAGGACAAGTAACGGAAAAGTTTGATCTCCAGATTTCTAGATCTTGACTTCTTGATAATAGAACAATAAGTAACTTGAAGTTTAAGTTCTTTGGAAATATATGTACGGGATACTCTCAAGTAAACGTTAATTTCTTGCAGTAGTCTGATAGATATGCAATGTGCACCATTAAGCTTGGTTGCAAGTTATGAGAGATTGTGGTTACAGTAAATAACAACAGCATGAATATTTTCGTAAAACCAAACTACTCTTTCATTTCTTTGGTGTAAATGATGCATGATAATTTTTACTATGATTCTATTTCATATTTAACTTAATAAGCAATAGAGACTATGTGTCACATAGTCCTTGATTCTGCCTTTCTTTATCCTTCGTTTATGTGGCTCATTCCGATGGAAGAGAGGATATGTTGTAAATTATTATAAGTGACCTTTGAGGTTATGATGGGCCTAAAGGAAATCTGGGACGCTTGTAGGTTTCCCCGGGGTCAATGTTATATTTCTCGAAGCCTCGGATAAGTTGACTGAAACTGTAGGGAAGGCAGGAATAGAATGTCTGAGAGACCTTTTGGATATATTCATTTATTTTGGAAAATGACAAGTCTTAACGGACGTTTTCATTAGGAATGTACCATTTGGAAAATGTTGCTACTCGAAAGTATCCCTTCAGAAGGATTTGAAGCTTGTAGGGGTGAGTTTTCGCAGTTGCGCCCGAGATCTGATAGGCGTAAGTGAAGGTGGGTCTTATTACTTGTTTATGTAGAAGTAGCTTATTTCTCAGAGCCATGGGTGATTTTCCGTTGACTAGTGGATAGAACCTCGCAATACTCTTGGATACTCTGTAAACAGGTGGTGTAATACGAGCATGTACCTTCCAGGTAAGGCGCATTGAACCCTGGACATATTTGAGCATTATTTCATAGTCAAATGTTTAAAACTGGTCGCTGTGGATTAATGCTGCTGTTGTAATTTACGTCCTCCAACGTTAAGTCATATCGGACGATGAATGGAATGGGTGACATGATGCTCAAATGAGCCCAGGGTTCTTCGAGCTTAGAGTTACCCGACATTCGTCTTTCAGGATAAGGGAAACCCCCGTAATAACCTTATCCAGGTAACTCACCCTGACCGAGATTCGAACTCGGGACCTCTTGAACGTGAGGCAGTCATGCAACCATCTACGCTACCGAGGCGGGTCCGCTATGGATTACTTTGAATGGCGTGGCATACATATTAAAAATAAATAAATCCAAATTATGACTTCGAAGTTCGGAAAAGCATATGAATAGGTAAATTCACACAAATGAGAACGAATATGTGCAAACAAAAACGCTGAGTATCTCCCAAACTAGACAGTTCCGTTTTGGCATGTTCTTCGAATTTGCCCTCTAATTTGTGAAATAGTGCACAAAAGTCGCTAAATATGGCAAGAAACCAACAGCAGGGGACCGCTCTCCAACTACAACAATAACATTTCGTGGGTTTCCACTAACTGATTAAATATTAAACATTATAAAATCACATGACCTAAGAATAGGATAGTTTGAGAAAAACAAATGGCTGCAAACAGCAACGTTAATCGTACAGACACGCTAAAACAACTGACAGTAACAAATCCAAAGAATGTAAACAGAAGAGATTCCATTACAGTAATAACAACTCACAAAGATATTACATCTCTCCAAGTAACATACTCAAAGGCACTACAAACACCACCCAACAGAGAGCAAGCAATTGTTATTGAATCTAGAGAGAGCATTTCAATTAAAGATTATGTTCTAGCGGTAGGTAAACTTACGGACCCAGCAAACATTAGATTTATATCAAGAATATCAAATGGACGAGTTTGTCTTTATTTCGCAAACAAGAAAATAGTAGAGGAGCTTACGACCAAGCATCAATACCACAACGAATCATTGTACCTCAGACCTCTACTGACAAAAAAAAAAAAAAAAAAAAAAAAAAAAAAAAAAAAAAAAAATCATCCTATCCCATGTTTGTCCTTTTATCCCGAACAAGACAATAGAAGAAAGCCTACTGAAACTAGGTGTAAATTTAGCATCGACTATTGAGTACATACGAGCAGGTATCCTTAGGGTATGTAGCCTAATATGGGGTAGTGCGCAATTTAGGGTACCGCGGTATCTCAGCTGCATAGTGCTAAACCTTGCTAGAGATGTCATTGACCGAGACAGTTTTGGCGAATAAGCATCCTGCGGTTACCACACGGCATTCCTGCTTGAGATCGTGACACGGTGAGCTGACGAAAGAAGTCTGTTTGCTCCTTGACGTTATTTGCTGCTGTTGACATCTGTGTTTACAAATGTAATAAGATATTTATTGTTTTAAACACACCTTTGCTGAAATTAGGAGTATTAAGATCAAACTATCGTTACATGCCCAGTCCTTTGCCTTAGTTCAATTACAAAAGGAGCTGGCAGAACTAATAGGTACATTAAAATGGCGAGTTCCCTATTATGGGGTGTCATGGAGAGCTTAATTAGGCGTACCCCATATTAGGACCTACTATTATACTTTTAATATTCATTCTAGAAACTAAAATTCTACTGCGAGGAAATCGAAACATGGACTTCAGCCCAATCCCATTATAATTAATAATATAATACATTATTATTAAATATTATTATTAATTCTTGTTAATTATTATTGTTAATTATTATTGTTATTATTAATTGTTGGTGGTTGGTGGTTGATGGTTGGTGGTTGGTGGTTGTTGTTGTTGTTGGTTGTTGGTTGGTTGGTTGTTGGTGGTTGTTGGTTGTTGGTTGGTGGTTGGTTGTTGTTGGTTGTTGTTATTATTAATTGTTGTTGGTTGTTGTTGGTTGGTGGTTGGTGGTTGGTTGTTGTTGGTTGGTGGTTGGTAGTTGTTGGTTGTTGGCTGTTGTTATTATTAATTGTTGGTGGTTGGTTGTTGGTTGTTGGCTGTTGTTATTATTAATTGTTGGTGGTTGTTGGTTGGTGGTTGGTTGTTGGTTGTTGGCTGTTATTATTAATTGTTGGTGGTTGTTGGTTGGTGGTTGGTTGTTGGTTGTTGGCTGTTATTATTAATTGTTGGTGGTTGGTTGTTGTTGGTTGTTCGTTGGTGATTGGTTGTTGTTGATTGTTGGCTGTTGTTATTATTAATTGTTGCTGGTTGTTGTTGGTTGTTGGCTGTTGTTATTATTAATTGTTGCTGGTTGTTGGTTGGTGGTTGGTTGTTGGCTGTTATTATTAATTGTTGGTGGTTGTTGGTTGGTGGTTGGTTGTTGGCTGTTATTATTAATTGTTGGTGGTTGGTTATTGTTGGTTGTTGGTTGGTGATTGGTTGTTGTTGATTGTTGGCTGTTGTTATTATTAATTGTTGCTGGTTGTTGTTGGTTGTTGGCTGTTGTTATTATTAATTGTTGCTGGTTGTTGGTTGGTGGTTGGTTGTTGGTTGTTGGCTGTTATTATTAATTGTTGGTGGTTGGTTATTGTTGGTTGTTGGTTGGTGATTGGTTGTTGTTGATTGTTTGCTGTTGTTATTATTAATTGTTGGTGGTTGTTGTTGGTTGTTGGTTGTTGCTTGGTGGCTGGTGGTTGGTGGTTGGTTGTTGGTTGTTGGCTGTTATTATTAATTGTAGCTGGTTGTTCTTGGTTGGTGGTTGGTTGTTGGTTATTATTATTAATTGTTGGTGGTTGTTGTTGGTTGTTGATTGTTGGCTGTTGTTATTATTAATTGTTAGTGGTTGTTGTTGGTTGTTGGTTGTTGGCTGTTGGTAGGTGGTTGTTGGTTGTCGGTTGGTGGTTGGTGGTTGGTTGTTGGCTGTTGTTATTATTGTTGGTGGTCGTTGTAGGTTGTTGGTTGATGGTTGGTTGGTGGTTGGTTGTTGTTGGTTGTTCGTTGGTGGTTGGTGATTGGTTGTTGGCTGTTGTGTTGGTGGTTGTTGTTGGTTGTTGTTGCTTGTTGGTTGGTGGTTGGTTGTTGTTGGTTGTTGGCTGTTGTTATTAATTGTTGGTGGTTGTTGTTGGTTGTTGTTGCTTGTTGGTTGGTGGTTGGTTGTTGTTGGTTGTTGGCTGTTGTTATTAATTGTTGGTGGTTGTTGGTGGTTGTTGTTGGTTGTTGGTTGATGGTTGGTGGTTGGTGGTTGTTACTTGTTGTTGTTGGTTTTTGGCTGTTATTATTAATTGGTGGTTGTTGGTTGATGGTTGGTGGTTGGTGGTTGTCGGTTGTTGGTTGTTCGTTGGTGGTTGGTGATTGGTTGTTGGTTGTTGGCTGTTGTTATTATTAATTGTTGGTGGTTGTTGTTGGTTGTTGTTGCTTGTTGGTTGGTGGTTGGTTGTTGTTGGTTGTTGGCTGTTGTTATTAATTGTTGGTGGTTGTTGGTGGTTGTTGTTGGTTGTTGGTTGATGGTTGGTGGTTGGTGGTTGTTACTTGTTGTTGTTGGTTTTTGGCTGTTATTATTAATTGGTGGTTGGTGGTTGGTGGTTGTTGGTTGTTGGCTGGTGGTTGGTTGTTGGTTTTTTGTTTTTGGCGGTTGTTGTTATTAATTGTTTGTGGTTGTTGGTTGTTTGTTGGTGGTTGGCTGTTGTTATTAATTGTTGGTGGTTGTTGTTGGTTGGTGGTTGGCTGTTGTTGGTTGTTGGCTGTTGGCTGTTATTATTATTATTATTATTATTATTATTATTATTATTATTATTATTATTATTATTATTATTATTATTATTATTATTATTATTATTATTATTATTATTATTATTATTATTATTATTATTATTATTATTATTATTATTATTATTATTATTATTATTATTATTATTATTATTATTATTATTATTATTATTATTATTAATAATATTATTATTATTATTGTTATTGAGGTAAAATGTTCACAAATATGCATGAGACTATAATACACTTGTTCATTTGCTACCGTAAGAAATTACGCGATACTTCTGTTATTGAAAAGTAAGTAGGCCTTTTACTGTTAGACATGAATAATCTTTGCAAAGTGTCGAATTATCTCTATCAAAGTAAACATAGCAGGTCCACCAGAAGAATAAAGTTAAAATTTACGATACAAAAGCACATTATTGTTGTTCAGGAACGCCTACTCCTGTATAGCGTCAAAGACACAATTTCCTTGACTATCGATCACCTCGTAGATGGCTTAGTCTGATGTTCAATTTTTCTTTATGTATCTGAAAAGTATGCTAAACTTACTTCCTCGTAAATATTCCCAACAGTTTCTGAACTGCACCATTTCTTAAAACATAAATATTCTTTGTCATAAATTGCAGATGTCTTTTGTGGCCGCGAACTAAGATTAGCAATTCGAGCTTCTTCTCGAATTTCTTCAAGTATAAAACTTTGTTCGCCTGAATCACTCTTTTTGACATGCAGTTTACCATTTCTTATTTTTGTTATTTGTTATATTTGTAATTTGTTTTTTGTTTTTAGTTCCACCACCTAAGCCCCAAGTAGGGCATGCCCGGGAGAAAGGATGAGGTAGAGGAGACAGAGGGCGGCCATCCCAAGGAGCCACGACAGTGTAGAGGGCAGGGTCCCTACATCTTTTTATTTAGATGGAAACTCTCCCCGGCAGGACAGGACATCACACCCTACTGCAGTACGGAAACAGTTCCACTACGAGAACTGAGTTCGTAAACCGGGAATCGTGCTACCGGAGAGGAAGTGGTTTCACTCAGAACATATCATCCTGCCATGCAACGCCGAGACACCTGCCGACACTTCTACGCTCAAAGAGACCATCAAATGAATTATGAGATTATAATTATATGAAATGATAATGGAAATGAAATGCAGGGATATAATTAACCTACTCAGCATTCGCCTGGCGATAGAGGAAAACCCCCAAAAATCCCATGGTTCAGGTTAGTGGCCCAGGGAAATTGAACCCGGACCTGCCAAATACGGTCCACAGACGAAACCGCCTTAGCCATCTGCTCGGTTGTCCGCCTCGGTAGCGTGGTGGCAGCGAGTCTGCCTCACGCTCAAGAGTTCGCGAGTTCGAATCTCGGTCAGGATGAGTTACCTGGATACGGTTTTTTACGGGGTTTTCCCTTGTCCTGAAAGACGAATGTCAGGTAACTCTGAGCTCTATGGACCCTGGGCTCATTTGAGCATCATTTCATCCATTCCATTCATCGTCCGATATGACTTAACGTTGGAGGACGTAAAAATAACAAAACAAAAAAAAATCTGCTCGGCTCTACCCTTCTCATCAATACCTACAGTAGATAAAAAGGAATCTGTAGTAATTTCTTTCAAACTTCATATCGATAAATAATATTCTGAGCGTTTATTTACACTGATAAACTATCTTATGATATAGTAATATGTATGTATTTTCAATGTTGTAATTACAGCTATTCTTCAGAGTTACAACTTCAAAATTATGCAACTTCTCTAAGATCGCCACGATTTTTACAACAGTAATTGTAGTTTACTAAACATTAGGATCAACAAGAGAAACATCATATGGACATTTGTGAATGCTGAAGAATGGACGTTTATAAAAATTAGGTTTAAAAATATACATAACTTACATCTTGTCTTAGTTTAAACTTCGAAATTCGCCCTTAAAACCTACATATTGGCCAAAATTTGCAAATGACCAACTCTCATCTTATCGAATTATTTTAAAAGCGGCAATGAAAATCTTGTAGGCTTTACATTTAGTCAAGTTTTCTAGGTAGCAGTATTGCGAAAAATAAGCAACAATATCGTCCGATATGACTCAACTTTTGAGGACGGAAATTAGAAACTTAAAAAGTAACAATAGAAATATACTGTACGGTGCTGTCTCTAGGTGATGAATCTGCTACTGTGGTGGTGAACCATTGGATCGTGCGAGTAGACAATACCAGTTAAATAGAGTGGTACATTTAATGGAGGCTGATAAATGAGATATTTAAACCGAGTTGCCTACTGCTTCTGAGTCTTAATATTGTGACGTTGTGGGTTCGTAGAATTAAAAGTCCAAAATGCTCTTTATTTCCGTAGAAACACACTTTGGTCAAACCTTACAGTAGCAGAATTACCTAACATACACAAATACAATCCTCCAAGGTCGTCACAGACAAATGAGTTCACTTTGAAAACATGGCTGGAAGCACACGCAGTTCCGATTATCACTCTCGTTACAACTAACCCTGGCTTCCTCTTTATATCTCTACTCTTATTTCTAGATAGAAGAAGACGGCACTAGAAGTTTCCAGTTATCTAACTTTATCTGTTTCGGCCAGCTCTTTATCTCCGCGGTGCACTATCTGTCTCTTTGTGCGCGTCAGCCGCGCTATCACATTAATGGCTCGTAACAATAGTAACATGTATAACTGTTTTTTAACTTCTGACAATTACCAGCAAGTATCCAATAACCTGAGTGCGGTCTTTGGGCGATATGGACTACCGATCACCGCCCCTTCTATAACGAACTGAAATATTCACTCTTTTAGCAATATAAGCCCCTACTACGCCATCAAAGTTTCCAGGTTGCCAACTCTGACGCTTGTAACTTGTTATATTCTACGAATTCTTTCAACTTTGTAATTTTTAGAACTGGCATACGTGCACATCTGCATGCAACTGTCTGATTTCTTTCTCGAGCCTTGAGTTAACAGATATATTATTGCTTTTGTTCAACACTTAACTTGCTTGGCTCGTGACCACTTATACCCTACCACAATAATAAATAAGGGGCGGATACCTATGGCATGTCACATTTTTAATGAACGTTATAATCTGAGTTTCAAGTAAGTAAAAACATTTTCTGATGAAAATTATGCTATTTTTACTACGTATTAAAAGTCATATTTCTCACTTTTTAGATCTCTGATAATATTTATGTTTATTTCTATGATAAAGTCATATTTTAGGGATTATTATAGTGTAGTCAGCAGCCATTAGCAATAAAATAAACCAATATTATGTTTGTATGAAAGTCGCCAGCAGAACTGCCCACGTGTTTTTTGAAGGCTCCTTCAGTAGGCAGCAAACGTTCCTAGAGGTGGGCTTGAAGCCAAATGCTCCTATAGACTCACGTGATGTGGAACGTAGTTTCTCCAAATATAGGAACATTCTGTCTTATAGTTGAAGAGGATTCCTGTTTGATAATCTAAAAATGCACATTGTCATTCAATGTAATTTTGTTGCTGATGAAAACTAAACCCCAGGTATGAATATTTTATTTCTCTTAATTATTCTTTTCTTAACTTACAATAATTACTCTTATCCAATTTAGCACTTTTTAAGGCTACACTGAAAATTCACCGTAAATGTTGAAAATCATGGCAGCTTTTGGTAGGTTAGGGTGTGTAGTAATACATAGCATGCTATGTGTACCATTTGCACAATTTTAGGTCATCACGTGACAATTTAAAGAGACCTTTAACCATCGTTAAAAGTAACAATCATTACTTTAAAGTTAATTTTTTGAGAAACTACATTCTAACATTTCTCAGTATACAAAATCCCTCACGCGTCAAAGTATTTCAGTTAACTTGGTGAAACAGGATAGGTCCAAGTGTGTGGGGTCGAGCAGTTTCCGGTTTTGGACAGATATGACCACAGAACCCAGCTGCTCGTCATCTTTCAAATTGGCAGAAATGTCATGGGACCCTAGCCTCTGACTTACTCTGGGGCAAAACACAGCCCCCAATAAATCCTTCATCGTCAAACTGATCGTTAAACTAAACTGAAAGAGGAAACATTCTTGTCGGTCCTTGAGCACTGTCAAGTCCTGACCAATATCACATCCCCCTTAATTTGGGAGTGATGCGCTACCACGTAAATCCGTCTATTAAATATTTTTACGCTAAGAACATGTTTAAAGTTTCAAAAAATAATAAACGTTGTAGGTAGGGAGTAATGTTTCTAACACAACCGTCAAAACTACGTATTTTTAGAGCAACTACTTATTAAAACAAAATGAATAATTAAAATGACTACGTCTACGTAGTCAGAAATCTGAACAGCACGAAATTAAACTATTATTAAAGTGAACTGTGTGTTTTAACCAGACGTACATGTAGTGTGTAGTAACATTTTTGTCTATACGTTATTTATCAGTAGACCAGTGGCGGCTGGTGGGTTAAATTATTGGTGGTGCACAAATGAAAAATAAAATACAGAGTAGTAATGACTCACCTATTTATACAGATTCTCTGCTGTACTCTCCTTAGACCTGGCGAATCTATCGATAACTTTTGCGTTGAAGTCGCCGATCTTCATAACAAAATCTCTCTCAATTGAAACCATTGCTAATGCTGACAATCGGTCCTGTGACATTGTGTTCCTAAGGAAAGTTTTTATTCTTTTTAAAGTTGAGAAACAGCATTCTGCTTCAGCGGTAGACATTGGCATAGTTAACAGTACTCGGAGGAGTCTGACATATTCGCTGAATGTAATACATAAATTGTTTTCCTTATTGAAGTCCATCAAGCACAAAGCGCCGGACATTCCACGAAATTCCTCTCGACTGTAAATTACAGTCAGTTCTCTACGAATTTTTGTTCCAATGATAAAAGGATAGAACCTTATTGTTTCTCTAAGGGAATCCTCTGGAAATGTCTTAGAAATTTTCTTGATGAAACAAAGTTGAGGCTACCAGATGCCCCATGAAGCTAAATCTGTCCTTTGCTTCTCTAAGAATGTCACATACTTCAAGAGCTTCTCTTCTTTTCACATCATGATCTTCTATTCTTCTGCTCTTAATTGCAGTTTCTTCGTGTTCCTCGATATCCACGCTATTTCTTACCTTTTGCACTTCCCTTTTAAATGCGTTTAGCTGGGCGATGGCAAACGTTGCATTGCAGTCACGTTTCTGCAGCTGATTGTACAAAATGTCCACATGTGGCATGATCTTGTAGAAGAAAGACAGCCAGAATACAAAATTATAATCTTTCAAAGTGGCCATAAACCCAGAAGCCTGAACAAGTGTGGCGTTGTTGTTTAACAGAGCTCTCTTCTGAATAACCTCCATGCATTTAATTAAATTCTCCCTGTCTTCGAAAAGCAGAGCACACAGAAGCTAAGCCTGAAGGTCACGCTACAGCCGTTGGTAAGAGTAGGAGGAGCTAGGTTTATAAACCTCCATTTAAGCAATGTATAAGAAGCCCCTGCCATCTCTTCACCTTCCCGCAACCCCCTCAGAGAGCCAACATTTGGGCGAAAGCTTAGGTTAACTCTTCACTGCAAACCTGCGGCTCCTACAGCTAATCACTGTTTATTTCGACTTCTGCGGTCATGGGCAGCTACAGACGATAAGCGTAATTGAAACATGTTTGTATATAAAACAATGCAAACAAGTACAGCTTTAATGTGCAAAATGCACCTGTTGTATATTCAGAATCAGTGGGTGTAGCACAAACCTGCAACCTTATAGAGGAACCGCCCCTGTAGTAGACCTGAATTATGTGACCTATAAAGTATGAACATATGCAGGGGCGGCTTCTGAGGTAGTGCCGCTGTGCCATGGCGCCATCTGTATGAAAACGAAAGAAAGAGAGGTATACAGGAATTGCGGAAAAAAGATTGTTTTTGTGTATCTGCTCCCTCGTATGAATAGGCGCGTTAAACGCAAGCGCTCTGTCCTGGTTGTTTCCCGTGGCTTGGCGCCGATATTCTTCCCGTCTTATTCTTTAAGTCTACCGCTATTTTAATCATTGCTCTATCCATTCTAATTTCAAATTATTATAACAAGATTTTCATATTAGTTTAGCAAAGCATTTTTTATTAATTTATCTGCTTTCTTTAATTATCTGATATGGATTAATTCGCGATTATTAGGCGAAGTCGTCTGGTACCGAACAGAGGCTGGTTTGGGACACTCAAGTTTTTCCCCACAACAAACATGTGGCAGTTCCTATCAAACGACAAGCAGTTCCTCTTTATTCCAGAAGCAAATGTCAATGATTCGTCGTGCTTTTTGTTGTTTGGATGTTATGAAGACCGGCAAGGGGTTATGTTTGCTGGCTAATTACTGGAATAAAATTAAGTTAAACAGCACGAGAGATATATTGACAGATACAATTACTATATGCGCACGTTTTCTTGAGCGCAAGCTTTACGGTGAGATGCGGGCAGAGGGCAAGAAGCGGGAGCTAACGCTCTTTTGTTTCGGCAGTGTGGCCAATCAAGAAAAACACAACTCAGCAGAATAGGTGTAAGATAAGCGAAGATACGCGCCGCAAGGATGACATATGTGGTCAAAGAGTAAACTGAAATCAATCTGATAAGCATTATGTTTATACATATACTTACTATTTATGAAACACATAATAATAGAAAACAAATTTTATGACAGCTACAAATACTCATTCATTCGCTTTGTGATTCTTCGAGTCTGGCGTATCTCTTTCAACGCTAATATCCTCTGATGTGTTGATGACAGTTTTACCAATTATATTTTCTGTTATGCCAAGGTTTCTACAATATTACATTTCCAGCTCTTGTACCTTGCAATCCGACGCAGTTATGGAAGAAAATGCTTCTATAGCAAGTTTCCGCAGATTTGTGGCTGATATATAGTCCAGCAACGCAAAGAAGATACCTCAAAGGAACGTCCTGCGTTACACAGTAGGACAAGGACAGCGAATGTGTGTATGTATTTATTGACTGCAATTGGGTGTTACCCGGTGGCAGAGTTAAGAATACAGATCAAATTACAAATACTATATTTACAACAATAACACAGTAAACAATACAAACATGATATTATTTTACTTTAGTCACTTAAAGCATATCTAATTACTTCTCTATTTACATATTATATACCATTATAATTCAAAAGTTAAACTATAAAAAATCTAGATTTTTTCTAAATTTCTTCAGCGACAGGGGACAGCCCTGAAAGACTGCTACAGGCAATTCATTCCATTCTTCAATGGTTCTATTAACAAAAGAAAATTTTCCTACGTCGGTTCTGTATCTTCTACCCTTAATTTTATACCCATGATCGTTTCGTCCATAATAATCCGGATTATCTAACCTTACACTAACGTCCACCCATACCTTTACACCAGCATTAGCTTTGAATAATGCTACCAACCTATGTTTTTTACGCCTAATTCTTAATTCCTCCCATTTAGTCTCATCTCCTTTTATAGGCCCAAAATACTTGCCTCTTTTTATGAATTTTATTGCCCTCTTCTGTATTTTTTCTAATAGATCGATTTGGTTAGCTCTCTACGGGTCCCAGCATGCTACTCCATATTCCATAACCGGCTGCACTAAGGCCTTGTAGGCAATTTCCCTGGACCTAGCGCTCCCCTTTTTCAATATTCTCATTACAAATGTAATGCCTTCCACGCATTCCTAGATGTGGAATTTACTTGTTCATCCCATCCAGCATTACTTGCCAGGTACACTCCCAAGTATTTGTAGCTGTCCACCTGTGGAATTTGCACCCCTCCCATGTGATAGTTAACAACAATTTTGCCCTTATTTCTACTAAAAACAATGGACGTACTTTTCTTGGCATTAATTGACATTTTGTTAGCCGCAGCCCAATTACATATTTCATTTAAATCATCCTGAAGAGCGGTTTCATGCACTATATTCCGAATTTTATTATAAATGATACAATCGTCTGCAAACAACCTTATCTGGCAGTTAATATTAACAGCAATGTCATTAACAAAAATGAGAAACAGTAAAGGCCCTGTGACAGAGAACGCATGCTACACAAGGAGTAGAAGCGACAAAAAAACATGCGCCCTATTCACTCAGCTAACTAAAACCGAGAAGATTCATTCACAAAAGTAGAAGCTGTCAGAATGTTTTTGAATGGTCTGTAACTGTACTGACATGAGGTGCCATAAATCTGTCCAGGGAGGGTGTGGGAGCCTTCTCCAACCCCGTGCGTCTCAGGCCTCGGAGGCTTTCTCTCCTGTGGAGGAGTATATCACCAGTAACGTTGCGTCTTCTGAAAACATTCTTTATTTTTGCCCACGCCAGCACAAATGCATTCATATCACAGATATACGGAGGTAAACGAATGAATCTGTAGCACTTGGGAACATTAGCAATTGGGCACAAGGATGAAGCAGCAAAACCGGTTTCAGCTACTGGGGATTAAGATAGGCACAGGAGTGTTAATTGCTCATTGTCATTTTTATTATTTTGTTGACAAATATGTGTTAAGAGATTCTTAGCAAGCCATGCTTACTTAAAGCATACTGTTTCCGGGGCACACCACGTGGAGGCGATCTCTAAAAAATTTCTGTTTTTTGTAATTATAACTATTAGGCTTTCTTCGTTCTGCTAGAACTCGTCAATGGGTTTTGTGTTTTCTTGGTCCATAATTTAACTTACATTTGCTTACAAGCTCATTCAGAAATAATTCGTCATATTTCTTCATTATTTAAGTTCATTCATATAAAAGAGAATTTATCCTTCATTTAATTTTTGCACATAGGCAAGAGTTTTCAGACATTTTCTTAAATCTCTAGTTTCCTCAAGATCTTTCAGGTTATTGGCAATACTATTGTCAAGTGTAATTGTAGACTTTCTTCGTTGTTTACCCTCCAGGTTGAGTTATTTTCCGTCGAAAAGGTATGCCTGGTATTCTGCATCATCCTTCAGGGCCTTAACTGGCGCGAGTATGTTAGGATGTGGTCTTTGCTCGATTTTGTTGAACCAGTGGTCCCAACTTTCGACAGCATTGTTGATTCTGTGACATTTTCCATGACAGTTCCATAAATCTGTTGGTAATGAAGTATTATCCAGCTACTATTCCACAAAGTTGTCGTGGAAAAAACTTTATTGCTCATTTTCTGGCGAAATTTATTGTATAATGAGCCAACCATAGTTAATTTTACTAAGCGGAAGATGAGATATGGCAGAACACATCCTTATATGAAGTCTAATTTCCTCATTTTGAATATAGTCGCGTGCCAGTCCTAATTCTTGCACCTTTCTCCAAATACGCTGATAGAAATGATAGTTGCACCAGAAATGTGTATATCTGGAAACACAGAGTTCAAATCTTGAATAGCGACAGGTTCAAAATCTTCAATTACTTCCTTGAGGTTTCAGTCTGAAATCTTCTCTTTAACTGTGTTGAACAGCCTGCTGTAACCCTCCTTTTTCTTATTTGGAAGAGGAGCGTATACCACCGGCAAGACATTGGTTTCAATTTTTTTTTTTTTTTTTTTTTTTTTTTTTTTTTTTGTAAGTTAGGTTCTCTAACGTTAAGTGATATCGGAGGAGGAATGAAATGGTTGAAATGCTCAAATGAGTTCGTAGTCCCTGGAGCTTAGAATTACCCGACATTCGTCTTTCAGGATAAGAGAAACCCCGGAAAAACCTTATCCAGGTAACTCACCCTGACCGAGATTCGAACTCGGGACCTCTTGAACGTGAAACAGACACGCTACCATCTACGCTATCGAGGCGGGCACATTGGTTTCATGACTTGTGCTTCCAAGATCGGCGTGGATGTTATATATTTGCATATTGTTTGCTACAGTTTTTGACTAGAGCTTCTGTCACCTGAAAGTGACCTTCACTATTAAACCGGAAAAACAACTCCTTCCCCCTGAAACCTGTGTGCCCAATTGCTAATGTGTCCAATTGCTAATGTGCCGAACTGCTACGCAGCCAAACGAATGACAGTGTGTCCCCTTTGAAGAGCCATATCATCCACATACGTTTATTGTAAACTGGTTAGCTAATTAACCTCGAAATTGCTCAAAACGAAATATGGCGCACGTGTTAAAGCTTAGCATATTAGCCACTAGATGTCAGTGTATAGCGCATTTCATGTCTCAAAGTTGTGGTCTGTATTTACGGAGTTAGACGAAACTTACCGAATGAGGACTTAAGAGCTCGAGCGCTCAAGATATCGTGCGCACATTCTTTAATTCAAATAGGCAAAATTTAAGACACTATTTTCTTTTAAAGCGCTCTCGGATGGCTTCGGATATTATACTGGCGGTCGGTTTCGGACAGCCAAAACCTGAGCTGTGGAAATATTTTTAATGAAAATATTAACAAATATAAATAAAGTAAACAATAAAAATATATACGAATCTTCTATGCACTTGCTTATTGGATTATTGAGGAATTATTAGGCCTCTCTCTAGTAAAGAAGCTGTCCTTTGTTCCAGATAGAAACGGTAAAAAGAAATGAAATTGAAAGGAAGACAACACAGTGTTAGTTGTAAATAAAGCAAGAAGCAAATTATTATTAACAAAATCTCAATACTCCCCAACAATAGCAGTGCAAAATTCCGGCATTCGAAACAGGCTTTGAGAACGGAGTGGCCGGAAAATGGACACACTTGCCAATCGCTGGTCTGAAAACATCTGCAGGAGTTGTTGTTGATCCGTTTGATGTGGCTAACACCTTCGGCTGTGCTTTCGCTCAAGTGTCAAGCTCAAATAATTCTGCTCCTGAGTTCATCTCAATAAGACTCGGGTAGAATACCAAGGTTTCGTGTTTAGTTCCAGAAACCTTGAAGATTATAATCGCCTCTTTACCTTAGCAGAGTTAGAACACGCTCTTTCATCATCGGAATCCACGTTCAAATGTTACACTATCTCTCACCTGAAGGTAAGGCATTCCTGCTCGAGGTCTATAACCGTGTTTGGGTTGATGCCACGTTTCCTGACAAGTGGCGAGAAGCCACCATTATACCTTTCTTGAAAGTTGGTCCATAGAGCTTAGAGTTACCCGACACATTCGTCTTTATGGACAAGGAAAACTCCCGGAGAAAACCTTATCCAGGTAACTCACCCTGACCGAGAGTCGAACTCGGAACATCTTGAACGTCAGGTAGACACGCGAACATCTATGCTACCGAGGCGGGCGAGAACGGAGTTGAACTCCATATAAAGTCCAAATCATGGAAAAACAAACACGTATGGAAGAAAGGGAGAACAAACAACCAAAACCGAAGACCAGTAAAACTGCAAAGAAGTCAAAAATTGTAAAGAGGACACTGAAATTTGTCCAGAATGAAGGAGGTGAAAAAGAAAAGAAACCAACTGTATCATTCGATAACAATGGAGAACAGTTCATTGAAGACTGGATTCAGTGTTGTATATGCAAAGGTTGGGCTCACAAAATTGCGACAATCTTGAAAGAAAATGCCCTATTTTATAAATGTGACCATTTCAAACAAAAGCAAACGTAAACTATAATCCAGAAATGCATAACGTGATAAAAATAATTACTGTCCAATAATATACTCCCATTTTAAATCTTTAGAATATGCAGAGATACACGTAACATTAAATATATCTCTGATAACATTTTATTTCATAAATATGATTTAGTAAGTGTTCTAATATGGAACTTAAGGTATCTAAAAATAATATTTGTTTATTTGTTCACTGTTAGATATTACTAATATAAGAAAAACTTCATGTGCCCGGTACCATACCACCTTTCCCATTTTTTAAAAAAAGGAAAAAGCATACTAAATACCGAATTTGGTAATTAAGTTCAACTTCCAAGGTTTTGGCACAAAGATTTCCAGGTATATGGTATTTCCAGCAATTTTTTATTAGTTCTAATTTACTCAAACATGGCTCTAAAAATTTTGATAAAATGCGGTACGTTTAAGCATAACAAATGAAATGTGTAGTGTTTAACACCAGGTTTTACTACATGCGGCACCGCAGGCAGTGACACTGTGAATGTTAATTTTCATTCTAAACCCCTAAACATTATTTATAGTTCAATTTTCTTAGTTGAAATGTATTAAGAAAAGAATTCATTGGAAATTATTAAAACTTTAGTAGAAAGTGAACGAGATTAAGAAACAATTGAAGGTGTAATTATGATTGAATAAGTAGAAGCGAAGGAAAAAGAATAATAAAGAAAAAGAATAAAAAAAAGAATAATAAAGAGCGGCTCGACGGAGACCAGAAGGAACGTGGTTCAAATTCCGGCTATGGCTTTGAATTTTTCAGTCCGACTCTAGCTTTCCATACTTTATTTAGCCTACACACGGCCAGTGTGAAAGAACAATTAATTTCGACAAAAAACATGTGCATCATGGAAATATCCTTAATGCAGTTTAAAATCACCATCAGCACACTTTCCTGCTAAAAGCACATGTAAGTTACTGTAATGGCCTATGTACTTTCACTGCACTATAAACTAGTCGATAGTAAAAATGACAGAGAGCTTCCGCTGTCTCAGTTTACTCTATCGCTTACGAGCAGCGCGATCTCACATCCGCTTTAACATTAGAAGTCATTTGGCAATGTTTCGGCGTGACTTTCGAAATAAAGCTTCAATTTCTCTATGTTTGCTACTGCTGCTGCGTGGGTCATAACCAGATCCGGTTTATTAACACTGTCTGAATCTGAGTACTCTACATTTTCATTTTCAGCAAAACGATGTATTTTTAGTAACATGACATTTTCAGTAACAATGTGCAATAATGTGTTCCTCTGTAATCAATTTATAACCTCAACCATTACCAGTGCCTTTATCAAAATCGGAACAGCCATCTATATTTGTAGCCCGCCTCGGTAGCGTGGTGGTAGCATGTCTGCCTCAGGTTCAAGAGGTCCCGAGTTCGAATCTCGGTCAGGGTGAGTTACCTGGATAAGGGTTTTCCGGGGTTTTCCCTTATCCTGAAAGACGAATGTCGGTTAACTCTAAGCTCTATGGACCCTGGGCTCATTTGAGCATTATTTCACTGATTCCATTCATCGTCCGATATGACTTAACGTTGGAGGCCGTAAATTAAACACACACACACACACACACACACACACACACACACACACACACACACACACACACACACACACACACACACACACACACACACACACACACACACACACACAATCGATATTTGTCTATTATTGTTTCTTCTTCTTCTTCTTCTTCTTCTTCTTCAATCTTGTTTTTTGGCAAGTCACACACACCAGACCAAAACCATTTCCATGACTTTATCAAAGTTTCTCTTCCAACCTGGCTAGAAGCAAGTGGGGTGAGTGCAGTGAATTCGCTGATTCACGTTGATAAGTTTCATTTGTATAAAATAAATTTTCCTAAAATATATCTACAAAAAAGTAACCATTGACAGTATATACGTTCCTTAAATTTAACATTAAAAAGTGAATTTCAGGTTTGTTTTTCAAGGCCAGAACTGCGCTGTCGCTGGAGCAATACCGTTATCTTTGTTCGCACAGACTAAAGTTATATGCGACACCTTCCGAGGAACAGCACTTATTACAAAATTGGTAATCATGATGCCAATGCCATCAACGGGGGTCGAAAGATTCCTTACAACTCAGAAACGTGTAAATACACATCCAATAAATACAGTGAATTAACAAAGACTTATGAATTAGCTATGCTTCCTTATGAAAAAAATGTTAGCAGCGAAATTCCATATTTGAAAGAGAAAATAACAGAATTGTTCGCCGAAAAGAAGTACAGCAGAACAACTTCGGGATATGATAGCCATTACTCCACTCTAGCGATAAAACGCCTGAACTAATTGAACGTCGTCGGAGTATAGATGGCGGCACGATATTATTCTATCACTTTTGGTCTTTGGAAGTGGAAGAAATATTAAAATAGGAAAGCAAATTTGTTAAAAAATAAGTGTTGTCAGTTTAGAAATTAAAAATGTATAGAAATGGAATAGTTTCATGTATCACGTCTTTACGTTTTGTTCATTAATGAGAAATAAAAAGTGTATTTTGCGCATAAATGTCTCCTATATAACCTTCAAATAAAGTAAGAATTAAATCATTTACTACACTTTTCCACTGTTATAGCTCAATTTTTGGAAGGGATTGGGTCACTTAGTGAGTCCAATCCCTCATAACGTTTATTCCACTCAGCAATCCAATTCCCGCCTCGGTAGTGTGGTGGTAGTATGTCTGCCTCACGTTCAAGAGGTTCCGATTTCGAATCTCGGTCACGGTGAGTTACCTGGATAAGGTTTTTTCCGAAGTTTCCCCTTATCCTGAAATACGAATGTCGGGTAACTCTAAGTTCTATGGACCCTGTGCTCATTTGAGCTTCATTTCACTCATTCCATTCATCGTCCGATACGACTTAACGCTGGAGCACGTAAATTACACACACACACACACACACACACACACACACACACACACACACACACACACACACACACACACACACACACACACACACACACAATCGTTATTTGTCTATTATTCTTTCTTCTTAATCGGTTTTAATAAACAAGTCTGACTTGTATTTTATATTTATCAATTTTAGAGATTTTAAATGTTTAGTACTGGGATGGGTATTTTATGTGCTTTTAATAGTTGAGTGTTTATATTTTATCTTACTTTTTAACTTTGTGTAGCTTTTAGTTTTTAGAGTTGACTTCGGGCCCACATGACCTTGTTGTCGACGGGCCCTAAAACACTACACACTCACTCTTCAATCTTGTTTTCTGGCAGGTCACACACACCAGACCAAAACCATTTCCATGACTTTATCAAAGTTTCTCTTCCAACCTGGCTAGAAGCAAGTGGGGTGAGTGCAGTGATTTCGCTGATTCACGTTGATAAGTTTCATTTGTATCAAATAAATTTTCCTAAAATATATCTCAAGTAACCATTGACATACGTTCTTTGAATTTAACATTAAAAAGTGAATTTCAGGTTTAAGGCCAGAACTGCGCTGTCGCTGGAGCAATACCGTTATCTTTGTTCGCACAGCCCAAAGATATATGCGACACTTTCCGAGGAACAGCACTTATTACAAAATTGGTAGTCATGATGCCAATGCCATCAACGGAGGTCGAAAGATTCTTTACAACTCAGAAACGTGTAAATACACATCCAATAAATACAGTGAATTAACAAAGACTGTATGAATTAGCTATGCTTCCTTATGAAAAAATGTTAGCAGCGAGATTCCATATTTGAAAGAGAAAATAACAGAATTGTTCACTGAAAAGAAGTACAGCAGAACAATTTCGGGATATGATAGCCACTACTCCACTCTAGCGATAAAACGCCTGAACTAATTGAACTTCGTTGGAGTATAGATGGCGGCACGATGTTATTCTATCACTTTTGGTCTTTGGAAGCGGAAGAAATATTAAAATAGGAAAGCAAATTTGTAAGAAAAATAAGTGTTATTTGTTTATAAATTAAAAATGTATAGAAATGGAATAGTTTCATGTATCACATCTTTGCGTTTTGCTCATTAATGAGAAATAAAAAGTGTATTTTGCGCATAAATGTCTCCTATATAACCTTCAAATAAAGTAAGAAGTAAATCATTTACTACCACTATTCCAATGATTTAGCACAATTTTTGGAAGGGATTGGGTCACTTAGTGAGTCCAATCCCTAATAACGTTTATTCCACTCAGAAATCCAATGTCCGCCTCGGTAGTGTGGTGGTAGTATGTCTGCCTCACGTTCAAGGGGTCCCGAGTTCGAATCTCGGTCAGGGTGAGTTACCTGGATAAGGTTTTTTTGGGGTTTTCCTTATCCTGAAAGACGAATGCAGGGTACCTCTAAGCTCTATGGACCTTGGGCTCATTAGAGCATTATTTCACCTATTCCGTTCATCGTCCGATATGACTTTACGTTATAGGACGTGAGCTATAAAAACATAGAAACATAGTCATGATCTCTGTCATTTGGAAGCTGGAAACAAATCGATTAACTTTATGTAAACTTTACTACCTTGAGCAGCAACTAGAAATTGAAAACAAAAGGAAATGTTTAAATATTAAATTAAATATTTTAATAATGAGTGTTTAAGGAAATAACCATAACTAGATGAACTTAGTGGTCGAAGTAAATGTACTGACTACCAGTACCTGTTTTTGTGCTATGAATGTGGTATAAGTAACTGTAATTTGTAGGTAAAGTAGCTGGTTACCTGTGGCTTTGATTGTAATAGTAGTTTGTGTACAAAATTATATTTTATGTTCTTTTTGCAATTACTTGATTGGTAAGTTAATCATTGTTAACATGTATTTGGTTGTATAAGCTAAATTTACAATACATTTGTCAACTGCCATGGCAACAAGGATGGCGAAAGGTCATTCATATTTATGGTGCTAGCTTCAATACTTACGGTACCAATAGGAAATGACGTAATACCCAAAGAACAGTAACCTACAAATAGGTTAGGGAAACGGAGCCGATTATCGGATGGTTTCCCACTATCGGATAGAATGATTTCCTAATCTTGAAACTGCTGCACTCTATTGTAGAATGTATGAAATGCTTTGCCTTTCCCTCATCTGCGGCCATTTTGGGTTTGCTTGCACGTGCTAATTTAATGACATGTTTTGTGAAACGGTAATCGCGTAATATTGTGTAGCGCTCAGTACATCTAAACTCATCGGCTAAATGTAAGTAATTATTCTATATTTTATATGTAATCGTAAACTATATGATCTGAATTAATTATCTCAATTACAATTTATTTAATATATAATATGTTTTACGCTCTATGTGCATTTGCTCGTTTTGTGTGGAGGGTTTTCATTATCGGAATGAAAAATTAAAATACGTATAAAAATTAGCAAAATCAACTCTTTAACATGTTAAAGTCTCCTTCTCCTTGATAATGTCACCCAATCATCGGAAGGCACGACCAACTGATGGCTGAGTGGGGGACAGGAGGCATTGAGACCACGCCTACCCATTTATCTCGTGTCACTAACTGAGGGGATGGTTAGGAAAATGTCACTGGTCGCTGGCCGCCTCGTTCCCCTCCCCCTGACGTCTGGAACAGTCGGGATATTTCATCTAACCCGGAACCTTCTAGATAGGTCAGTTGGTCTTATATAAGCGACGCGCCGGGCTGGAATAGAGTTCATTTCTTGGTGAGCAGCCGTGAGGAGCGGCGTGCTAGTGAACGGACTGGAAAACTGTGTACGTGTATCAGAGGAGTTGTACGTAATTGTGAGTGTAGAGTGGTCCTGTGACAGACGAACTGGCGAATTGTAATTGTGTGCGCTACGTAATTCTCTGTAATCGGCAAGTGTTCCAACTGTAATTCGGTGGAAATAAAGAACACTTTGAGTTTGTGCAATTGGACTTTTAATTTCACGAACCCACAAAGTCACAATAATATCCTTTGACTCAGAAGACAATGTATGATAAACTGCAAATAAGCGGTAAGAAGATTGTAACTATGGTGACGAAATTATCTTTTGTTTGAGTAAATGTTACATATTTTAGAGGTAAACTACTCCAGAAGTTGATGATGGTCTTCAAAATTCAATGCATCCAAGAGTCAACGATTCTGGTGAAGTTCCACCAGCGAATGGTTATCCAATAAATGCAATTTCACACTGTTTTATTTTTCAAATGCTTTTGTTTATCTTAAATTTTTGTTTCTGCCGTGTTATTCTGTCATTTAGAAGACAAATATGCTGTTACACATATTGTTAAATAAATGTACAGAGTGATCTTTTTGTGGCCCGGCCACTGAGCGCATGTTCCGTAGTTCACTTGCACCTCAGTGACCTCCTAATGTTCCGATTGAAAAAAGAATTTTTATATACAGAGGTAATTAAAGACCAAATTACATAGACAGGCGCGTAGAAATTTCGAGAATAAACGTCTGGTTAGTGAGTAATAAGTTCGGACAGTTGGTTCGCTATACTGAAAGCACCCCATACCTGCCCCACGTATTTTATTCTATGTAATTTCTATGGAGCTTTAGGAAAGGTTTATAGGATTGGATTGTTCCATTATCGGAGATGGAGGAAGGAGGAAGGAGGTTAGCAATATCCGATATTAGACTTCAATTAGTAATTTCATACTGACATTTTTATTTTACAGAGGTCCACTTTAAAAAATTCGAAACAGTGGAAAAATGGAATCACAGCCCATAATCGAAACTGTTAATGCTGTTAAGCAGAAGAAGTTGGGGTACTCAAGAGCTTGTAAATACATAATGTGGCGAAATCAACTCTAGAAGTCTATTTAAGGGTATGTATGACTGTAATTTCATGAAAATCGTGAAAATAACGACTTTTTTTATTTTAATTCTATAAAATAATTTAGACATTCCCGAATGTGAAAAATGCATAATTTGCCTCCGGACGCCATTTTTAAATGCTTATTTAAATGTCGGTGGCCTTAAACTCTGTCAGAGTCACGCCCTCTTTTGCCTACATCCACATTCTTTGTCTGTTTTCCGCTCTTAAATTTTCAATTCAAGAAAAGAAAAATAAGGCTTTCAGACAAAATAGTTCCTAAAATGTTGCCAATATATCAGAGGCTGGCTTCTACAACATTACTAGAGAGGTGCAAAACAGGAAAAACACAGAATGCCAATGAATCTTTGCATCATGTCATATGGAATAAGTGCCCAAAGGAAGTTTCCATATCAAAACAAAAATTGGATCTTGCTGTTATTAAAAGCATCAGTGAGTTTAACATGGGTAGTCTTAAGTCGTTGGAGTTGCAGCGAAATATCAGAGGTGAAAGTGTAGTAGACTCAGCAAGGAAAACTTCAGTGCAGCGAGATCAGACTCGTATCCTGCAAAGCAAGAAGCGAAGTTGTGCAGAAGAAAAGCAACATCTAAAGAAGAAAAAGGTGGAAAAAGCAGCAACAGAGGAGAGGAAAAAGAAATCTGAGGGTCCAAACTGTCAACCTGGTGGATTTTAATGTGAGTTATGCAATCAAATCTTTAATCGCTGTTTTCTCAATGTTCATATTTTCAGCATTTTTCTTCCTGTAAAATGCTCCTTGCGATGCAGTTTTTGTACTACATTCATGAAATTTCCTACACAGGTTCAGAATATCGTGAGGAATGGAAATTGCCCTAGGTTTTATTGTGAAATGTATATAAGCATATATTTTTAATTTTCAAACACAAAACTTACAGTTTTTTAGACAAAAAAGAATATTTGTAAATTAAAAATTTTTGTGACCTAAACTAAAGGAGACACAGAAAAACCCAGAGCAATTTCAAAAAGTATGTGTATTATGAACATAGGGTTAAAATATTAGACCAAAATTCAAAATATTTTGTCGCAAGGGACTTTTTAGTGACGTAACAAAAAACATACGAAATTTATCATAATTTCTAAACTGCTGGAGAAAAATGGTTTAAATTTAGGTTGTAACATGTTTACATTATACTACACCTATGGTGTAAATTTGAAAAAGCTAGCATTAATAGTTCAGAATTTGAAAATTTCAGTCATACATACCCTTAAAGCTAATTTTTAAACGTTATCGTCATTGCGATCGATGCAATTTTGCATGCGCTGTGGCAGTTTTTGTATACCCTTGTCATAGCACTCTCCCGCCAAGTTGCGCAGGTAGCGCTCAACCTCGTTTTTCAAATCAACGTCGGTCT
The DNA here is from genome assembly GCA_030765055.1 of Mantis religiosa. Lineage (NCBI taxonomy): Eukaryota > Metazoa > Arthropoda > Insecta > Mantodea > Mantidae > Mantis > Mantis religiosa. The sequence goes on from CM060950.1 coordinate 413,415,978, forward strand.
GCAAATGTGCTCCATCCTGGTGTGACTTCAACTCAGGAAACAGAAGTTATTGTGCTAAGTCTGGACTGTAGGACGGATATGTGAGGATGTCCCATCTGTGTATGGTCTTCGGTGAGCATTTTGGGGACCCACCTCGCACACACCTTGCGATAATGCAAATGTTCGGTCAAAATCTTGTCAATCGTAGTCTTAGTGACTTCAGGGATAAGTTCGGACAGCTCACGAACTGTCACACGCCGATATTTAAGCATTTCTTGCTCCACCTTTGCAATTATTTCGGATGAAACCGAAGACCGACCAGAACGCTGTCCGTCATGGACGTCTGTACGCTACTTTGTGTAGAAGAAATCCCCCGTCCGAAACATAAGTTGCACCATTTTGGTTTGTTACGTCGATGACACCTTTAGATACCTTCATCAGTGACGATTTTGTTCCTTTTCGTAAGGATACATCAAGCAGGTGGTCGAGGAGCCAGTTAAAATTCAAAGTAAGTCTTCAATTTTCCGGGACTGTTGCGCACACACAAAATACGGTTAAAAAATTGTTGGGAATTCACACTAACTTGTTTTGATCGTACCAATGCTGACATCTGCATTTTTTATGGGTGAAATGATGTTCAAATGTGTCCAGGGTCCATGGAGCTTAGAACTACCCGACATTCGACTGTGAGGATAAGGGAAAACCCCGGAAAAGCCTTATCCAAATAACTCACCCTGACCGAGATTTGAACTCGGGACCTCTTGAATGTGAGGAGACACGCTACCATCTACGCTACCGAGGCGGGGACAATTAATTCATTAACAAAAGATTGGTTAAGAAGGTTTTGTCCATATACTCTAGATATAGCTTTTCATTTCTGCAAATTTCAATTCATTATTTTTTTCTTAATGGCCAATGAAATAGCGAAAAGCAATTTTGATTTATTGTTGGCTTTTACGACTTTTTTCAAGTAATTGGCTAGCCACAAACTGGAAGTGCGACATCACATTCACAATATGTATTCTCGACCTGATAAGTATCACAGATGGGTCGATATCAGTTTTTCAAAGCCGAGCCGTGGCTGAGTGGTTAGACCGCTTGACTCTCACCAAAGCGGCGCGGGTTCGATCCCAGGCGACCGCAAACTGAGATTTTTGGTGGACAACACGACCCAAGGGCGGATTTTCTCCGGGATCTCCTGTTTCCCCCGCCATCGTATTTCACTGCTACTCTATCTTCGTCTCATGTGTCTCATCAGTGTCACCGCCTATGGTGCCGCATGTAAGGATACTTATGACTGAAAATATGAAATCCTGAACTAATAACGCTAGCATTTTAAAGATGTATACCACATATGTAGTTTACCGCAAATATGACACAGCCCAACATTTTGTTAATTTCACTTTGATAGTTTGGAAAATATTCTTAAATCTACAGTTACATCGCCTAAAAATTCCCTTGCTACAAAATAACTTAAACTTTGGTCTAATATTTTAACAACAGGTTCCCAACACATCCATTTTTTGACTTTGCCATAGGTTTCTTTGTGTCTCAATAACTTTAGGCTCCAGAAATTGTTAAAGCTATGAATATGGCTTTTTTGGTCAAAATTTGAGTTTTTTGTGTTTTAAAGTAAAGAAAGCGTGCTTAAGTACATCTCACAATAAAACCCAGGGAAATTTATATTCACTGGGTCTCTATGAACGTGTGTGGAAAGTTTCATTAGTCTAACAGTAAAACTGCGACGCAAGGAGCATCTTAAATAATGAAAAATGTTGAAATCTTCAATAGCGAGAAAACAAGTATAAAGAATTAGAAATCATATTTAACACTAGCATTCACGTAACTTTCAAACTAGACTAGAGCATTTAAAAATGGCTTGCGGATCTATCTAAGCATTCCTTGGATTCTGGAAGGCTTACGCTATTTTATAGACTAAAAAGAAGAAAAGGTTATTTTTTGATAATGTTGATGAAATCACATTTCACATATCAGCTTTTCTCGATACTCCATTCCGATGTACGATATTTTCCACGATACCCAATACTCCGTCATTTCTACTTCTAGCGTCAATACAAAATATAATATTGGGAAAACTGTGTAATGCATATGCAATTAATTAGGTACACATTGAAGCGAAAAAGGATGGGTAGAGCCGGGCAGAGCAGGGTAGAACACTTTTATCCTCAGAGTATCCGTGGATATATCGTGAAATTAAGAGTCCAATTGCACAAACTCAAAATGTTCTTTATTTCCACCGAATTACAGTCGGAACTCTTGCCGATTACACAGAATTACGTAGCGCACACAATTACAATTCACCAGTTCGTCTGTCACAGGTCCATTCCACGCTCACAATCTCGTACAACTCCTCTAATACACGTACACCTTCCAGTCCGTTTGCTCACTCGGCGCTCCTCACAGCTGCTCGCCTAGAACTGAACTGACTCCAGAGGTCCAGAGGTAGCCCTGGTCGGGCGGGGCAATTTTTCTTTTTCCCCGTCCGGGTGTCTTTTGCCACAGTACCTAGCCGCTTTGCGGCTTAACCTGCGAAGTGAGTCAAGTTTGGTTGCATTTTGTTCTGCTGGCGGTAGGTTTTTGTTTGTTTGAAATTTGGTGTTAACTGGTTGCCCTTGAGTGTTCTCTGAAGGCGGGTTTGTTACTTTCTCCCGTTGGGGGAGGATCTGTTTTAGAGCTTTTGCCCCGTTTTGAGTACGGGTGTCCTGACGCTTGAGCCATCGGGCGTTATGTAGTTTGAATACGTTTGGGGTTTCCCTTGGGTTAACCAAGGGGCCCCAAGACGTCTCTAGGGAGTTTGTATGATGGCAAGCGTCTTTGCTCCCTCTGGTCATACCTGCCCAGTGAGTTCACCAAAGGGTTGCCATGGGTTTGAATTTTGTCGTCAACTGCAGGCCTTATATAGGGAAGATCGCCGTTTCTGGAAGGTTCGCGGCGCGCACAATTATCCCGAGGTTTCGAGACTCTGGTGAGAGGGGAAAGCGACGGTACAGGGCTCGCGCCGCTCTCCTCATTATCCCTTCAGTTAGTGACACGAGACAAATGGGTAGGCGTAGTCTCAATGCTTCCAGCCTGGCAATACTGCCGGCCGGTTGTATAGGGAGTTCCGACGTTCGGGTGACAATATATGAGAGTAAGGATGGTTCTAATGACACTGGAATACAAGTTTCAAACTGGTTTAATGACTGCTTCCTTTTATCATCACATCAAATTCGAAGTTGCCGACAAAGAATTAGCAATATCACTGTTCAGAGTTACTGTATGTAGAATGCTTAGTACACGGTAACACATAATTCGTTATTCACATATGAACCGACAGATATATTCTCTCATCGTTTCTGGTTTGCCTTCGCCCAAGACAGAAGCAGATGACCGTCTTAATGTCCTACCAGCCACGGACTGTCCCTCCCACACAGCTGCGCGCGTGTGACTTTCACCTCTCGAAACTCTCTTTATTCAACCAAAACTCCTTTGTGTCTATTTTATCCATTGTGATTATTAGTCTCGACCATGCCATTAAGGGTCCGAAGAATACCTTTTCAAACGAAGTCAAGTGTCATTCAGTGAGAAACCGTGCTAGGAACACTGTTTCTCCCGTGTCTGTTGTTACACGACCAACCACCTGCCTGCATGTGTTGTAACAAAGATACACGATTTCTTTGAAATCCATTACGATTCTACACTCATTGCAATCTTTAATTTTGGTATCAGCATATTTACTGAGATAAAACGTTTAATAATCAGTGTTCTTATTTTTAAACTCCGCATTACACATTTAAAAGAAAAAAGTCAACTTTTAAATTTTATTACAAAATAATGGCATTCTAACTCTTTCAGGTCAAGTCTACTTCTTTTGCTATCACGTATGAGTCCTGCTGTAATAAATAGTCCTGCAGAGAAAACTGTTGGAGGTGAAATACAGAAATATTTAGCGGCTAATTCCCTTTAGTTCCAGGAATGAACTTCTGTTATAGTAGCCTCGTCCATTGAATCCCAGGCGGCGTCAAAAGCTTTCCCTTCTGACCACGCCTCCTCACATGTAAGCAATTATAAGGGTTTTCCACCCTTAAACATATGGGTGGCCCTTATTAATACGTTCACCAAGTTAGAGCGCTGTTGCAATATTTTTCTTGTGTCCTCAGAAATTATCTTAGACTGTGCAAACGTGCTTCCCATGTGTTTTAATTAAGCTTATATTTATAGAAGTTACATAGTGTTTTACTTAGTATAGTATTATAAATTTATTTGTGTTTAATAGTTATTTGCGTTTAGCACTTGCGTAATTTAATTAAGATGTGGAGACCGTGGGTATCGAACCTAACATGGATATGCTACCATGGATTTCCGTTCATACTTGTAATATATATATATAAAAGTATCTAAACTTTTTCGAGTTCTAAAGCGTTTATGGCATATTTAATTATTATGCGGAATGTACGTGATTATTTATTTAAATTGTGTTTAGCAGAAGACCCACCCCCCATAAACAAATACAATGCTTAACTTTATTCAAACTTGTAAAATTAGCAGACATCCTTGTAAAAAGTTTCGAAAATTTGAAAAGAGTAATAGAGTTTCCTTACTAGTTTTTCTTTAATTCCTTGGTTGTTGTTTTTTTTAAGTGTTTATTGCTTTGTTAAATCAACTGAAATTCACCACCTGTAGCTACCATAGAATAAAGGAAAATGTTTTAGGATACAACGGCTCACGATTGCAATAAACAAAGCTCTAACGTGCAATCTTTGCTTATAAATTATTATTAACTACCAGAATATCCAAAGTGCTTCTTTAATTCGCAAGTAAATATCCCTCACAAATTCATGCACATTGATGCAGTTTAACCCTTTTAAAATTGTAATGATGTTTTACTAAACTTTCCTTAGATATTATGCTAATAATACGCATTTAGTTCTTGTACGTAATAGAAGTACTAATACCATAACACCGTAGGTGATATATTTCTTTTCAGTTATGTTATAAAGAGTTGTAACATTATGTATTATGATAGGAAACATTAATCATTTAAAATTTATTTGAAAAGATCAATGACGATTTCTTACAGTGAATTTTGCTTTATTTATTTATATTTTGCCTCTAAAAGTTAATTTAAACAACGGCAACACTGGATATTCTCAGCTGTAAACACGAGCCTAACATTCTTCACCTCTGACCCCGGTTGGTGTTTCCTAAGATGTTTATGACATTGTGGTTAGGGGGAAGAACAGTTTTTCGCTACAAAGAGAGCCGGTTGGGGATGGTTTAAGCGCGGCCACTATACAGTAATCCGGTGCACTAGCAAGAGGAGCTGACAAATCATCGTTGAGATATACAGTGATTTCTTCTTGGGAACTGGTAAGTGGCAGCGAATCTTTTTCTATATATATATATATATATATATATATATATATATATGTGTGTGTGTGTGTGTGTGTGTGTGTTTTCATTTACGTCCGCCCCAACGTTAAGTTATATCGGACGTTGAATGAATTGGGTGAAATGATGCTCAAATGAGTCCAGGGTCCATTGAACTTAGAGTTACCCGACATTCGTCTTGATGGATAAGGGAAAACCCCGGAAAAAACCTTATCTAGGTAACTCACCCTGACCGAGATTCGAACTCGGGACCTCTTGAACGTGAGGCAGACATGCTACCATCTACGCTACCGAGGCGGGCTGTGTGTGTGTCTGTGTGTGTGTGTGTGTGTGTGTGTGTGTGTGTGTGATTTTTTTTATTGATCGATCAGCAGTACAATGCTTTACACATCAGAGCGAAAAGGTTAGAGAACAATAAACTGAAGAATAATAACGCTCAGGGGTAGGCCAACAGGCCGCCCCTAACTATATTAAGTTAGAACTCCAATAATACACTCTGAGGAATTAAGTCAATATTGGAGATGTAAGACACATCAAGCACTACTGTGCGTTTCAAAACGGAAGGTGTTTGTGCTTGAGAGCTACTAGGTAAGCAACCAATCGGAGTCCTGCGGTGTTGTCGTATTGTATTCCCGCTAAGTGGTGTGTGACGAGCGCCAAACTAATCAATCTCTAATAAATACTATTTGCGCTAACACAAAAATTCAGGTTTTGCCGAAACTGATCCATGTGGAAAGTAGAGAGTAATGTATCTAACATAACCATGAAAACACCATATTTTTAGCACAAATAGTTTTTCTAATACAAATAAATGAACCACTATTACCTGTATTATAACAATAAATCGTGACGTAAGCACTGTGTGAATATCATTATTGGTTGGCATGTATGCGTGTACGTATATTTGTATTTACAAGCGAGAGGAAACAGCTGACCTAGCAGAACGTGTCTGTTCACATTATATCTTTGTTTATGAATGGTCCGTAATCTCTACTTACTCTAGAGAGTTCAAAGTGGTTGATGGTATGTATGTACATATACTTCTTATTACTCAGAACTGAAATTTAAACTACTGCATGATGGATAAAAGTATTACTGTGAATTAGTTAAGGTGTTAAATTCGAGAAAGAGCAAACTCTTCATTTTCTGTTAGCCTGTGGAATGCTGTATGCTTATGTTTATGAATGAATGCTGGATAAAAAGTGTTTATTTACTCTGGAGATTTCAGATGAATATTATTCAGTTGTTCTTTACACAACAGAAGAGAAAGAGTTAAATAGTGCAATGGCTTCTTGCTGTGAATTTTGTGGCGAGTCAAAAAGGCAGATATTGCGAAGTCAGGCTCGAAGTATTATTTTTAAGGTGTACACGTTCTTCAAAAGTTTTCGGAAACAGAAACTAAAAATGAGTTATTGCAAAGAGTACTTCCGTTTAAAAACACGGAAAAAGTGTATCAGCTGGATCAACTTGTAATTGAAACGGGACACCCACCTTACCACTGCCAATATAATCCAATTGAGTTGGTGTGGGCTCAAATAAAAAGGGGGTTGCAAACAGAAATAATACTTTTAAACTGGCGGACGTTAAACGACTTGTTCACGAAGAAATTGACAAGGTAACACAACAGGACTGGGAAAACTGCGTGGGGCATGCAAAAAACCTTCAAGAAGACGATTTTAAGAAAGAAATAGCACGTGACGAGATTTTGGAAGTTATAATCATATATTTGCAAGACGATAAAGATAGTGACATTGACGAATTGTCTCTTAACGGAAGTGACATTGACAGCGATATGGCAATTCCACTGGATTACAAAAACAGGTAATTCGTAAACTATAATTACAGTTATAATATTTCAAAATATACATAATTTGCGAAAATGCTTTTTCCCATTTTGATTTTGGCAACTGCATCATTGCAAAAGTTTGCAAAATATAATTTGCTTACCCTTACGTCTGCGCCAAGCAGACCAGCATGTTGTATGAGTGTGCGAGAGAGAGAGAGGGAAATATAAAAAGAGTGGGGTAACAAGCTGGCAACGCTGAGTGTGATACGGCATCTGATTAGCTGGACTCCAGTACTCTTCCCATTTGAAACGCATAATAGGATCAGTGGAATCAGACATATAACTCAGAAACAGGTCCTGTGGTAGTCTCCTCTTTTTAAGCGTGAGCGTTGGCGCGGGCGGACACCAAGGCACCGAATCTACCGCCCTATTACGATATTTTATTGTATAATGGAGTAGCTTTCTTTATTTGAAAACAGAACATGTCCACCGAAAACCGAAAATGAGTTAGGAATGGGATTCTGTTAAAATTCTTGGTTGCTATATATGCTGCTGTTATTTGCTACCAAAACTGAAGATGCTATGTATAAATGTGTATTTAAAGTTCTATTTTTACATTAAAACTTAACATGTCCGTTACATGGTAGCCCGATATTCATTTTGTTATCAAAAGTGAACATCTCCAGTATAATTTACCATACAGTCAATGTTTTGTTTTCATAACTGAACATGTCCACTTTCAGAATTTGTCTCTGTCATGTGCTTCCTTTCCCGGAAGCTTATGAAACTTACATAATGACATTCTACCCCCTAACTAATGAGGGTTTAATGTGTTCTTACTCGGTCAGTTTGTGGCAATTAGTTTTCGTGTACGCTTGAACATTTAGTAGCAGTGTAGATATTCTTTATACATCAGGTGCTCATTGAGGTGAAAGAAATTTAATTTTGAACAATGCAATGGAGGTAATAGTTAAATTACAAGCGCTGTTCGATAAAGAATGATCATAACTTTTTACGGTCCTAATTTGTCGCACTAAAATTCAATCTTATTATATTCTCTTAGATTAATGTGAGACAAACACGCCGTAAGTTTCATTGTTGGTACTCCTGGTTCCCACCTGTGAGAACCAGGTATGTTCAGACATTTTCAGTATCCCCTACCACTGCAAAGGAGGTAACACGCGGGGAACAATATGCGGCTTTGAAATTGTGCTTTCGTCTCAACAAATCTAAACTAATTACTTAAGATTAATTACCTTAAGATCACTTTCTGAAATACTGAACATTTCATTGGGTGCCACCCACACGTTGGTGACAAAAACATTACACATGAGACGTTTTGATGGGTTCCAAGACTGTTGATTCCCGAACAAAAGGAAATTCGCATGCAGGTCTGCATGTAGTTAAAGTTGGTGTTAGAGGAACATCCGGAGTTTCTTTCAAACGTAATCACTGCTGATGAAACTTGGCTACACTATTTTGATCCTGAGAGCAAACAGCAAAGCTCAGTGTGGAAATCTCCTTCATCACCAACCCCCAAAATAGCAAAAGTGGTTGCTTCTGCTGGGAAAGTTATGGTCGTCTCATTCTTTGATATTCATGGAATGGCTTATCAGCATGTTGTACCTGCACACACGTCAGTAACTGGACAATACTACAGGGATGTCCTGAAAACATTGCAAGTCCATATCAGGTACAAAAGACCATATTTCCATGAAGCAGGCTGGATGCTGCACCACGATAATGCACGGCCGCATATTGCCAATACTGTTGCTGAATATCTTGCAAAAATCAACGTGAAATGCATCTCTCACCCTCCCTATAGTCCGGATTTAGCCCCATGTGACATTTTTCTATTCCCTAACTTGAAGAAACGCCTTCGTGGGAGGCATTATCCATCATCAGAAGCAGTGGTGAAGGCTGCGGATGCAATTTTGAAGGATCTCTCAAAAAATGGTTTCCGGAATGTCTTTGAAGACTGGCAAAACGCTGGTACAAGTGCATCGCATTCAGGGGAGACTATTCTGAGAAGGACCATCGAAATTATGAGGATGAGTAAAGGTACGTTGTCAAGAAAAATTGTGATCATTCTTTTATTGACCAACCCTCGTAATTGCCGTGCTAAGAGGAAAGGAAGACCGAAATCGGAAACTAAATTGAGAAGCCAAAGAAAAAGTATGCTGATCCAGAGCCTAGAATAACTCAACTCAGCTGTTTGCGGGGTCCATGTTATCACAACACTAGTATGTTGATTTCTTGAGAAATTCCTCAGGTATAATACTATTTACCTGTCCTTGCTCCCTTCACTTACTTAAATGTATAGAACAGTAAAGCAATCAATGAATAGTAAGGAAAATAGCATTTTAGTTTTCACTAGCAAGGCACTTTTTTACTAACAAAGCTGGACATGCCCATCATTTTTTATCAAAACTTAACATGTACAAATATTTTTAGCCATTCATTTGAAAACTGAAAGTACTATAAGTACGGTTTTTGAGTATATGAGTAAAAATTCTTAAAGCTCCACCTTATACCAAAGAAAAAGAGAAATTTATAGCATGGATAAAACGTTCTTTTCATTTCCTGAATATTTTTAAGTGATGGACATGTTGAGTTTTGAAAAAAAGCTCCTCAATGTTTTCATAATTTTGCAGTGTGGTTGGTTGTTGGTACACTACATTACACTGAAAGTACGGCGAGGAGACACTGTGTTAGGAAAGCACTTACGTATATTTTTAAAGGAGCAGAAGGGACCTATATACGGAAGAAAACCTTGCGTTCTGTGGAGCCATACATTTATCACTTAGAACAAATGCAGATCTAATAACTATTTAAGCAAATAGAACCCTTCATATTGTCTCACAGTACAAGCCAATAAAACAAGAAATAGTCGGTAGAGCACCTGCCTGCCGTGCTAGGGGTCCCGGGTTCGATTCCTGGCGGTGGGGGTGGGGATTTTTCTCCAACCAAGATAATTCCTCATCTTCCCCAGAGTCTGGAAGTATGAATGAGAGTGTGAATGTGTGCGTGATCTAATGATTAAAACCTAACGTTACGAGTTAACACCCTCAACGTGTTCCAAAGGAGAACAGCCGCCGATATGACCATTGTAGTTAAATGCGGGGTATAAATGGAACAAATAAAAAAAAACAAGAACCCTGTACCCCTACCCGTCTTTTAAAAAAAATAAAAAACATAAATAAAAAAATAAAAAGTAAAACATATAAAAAGAAGTAAAAGAAAAAAATATATAAACATAAAAAATAAAATAAAAAAATGTTACTGTTCAGGTACCACATTCCTTACAATTTTTTCGGGCTTTGCGATGTTCTACTCGTCGCAATAATAATTAGTGATTTTAGAATAAAATAAAAATTACAGAATCACCACTTATGTATCCAAAATGTAGCGAGCGAATTTTTTCAAGTATCGTTCGATGGCGATACCATGTAAGTATCGAGGAACCATCCCTAATATGTATAAGCTATGTAGTAGTATTAGTTTTATCTGAAAAATTACGTATAAATTAAAAATGTAAATGTTTGTTATTATAAAGTAAATGTTTGAGTGCGAATATATGTCACGGTGTAGTAATCTAGGTACTGGGATACAATATTCAGATTTTATTTATTTATTATTTATTCATTCATTTGTAGATACATAACCTTTCAGATTAATTTTGGTATTTTTTGCTAATTTTTAATTTTATCGCATTTTCCAAACAAATTGAGTAGTGGTTTACAGGTGTGTGTTTTTGGAAATTGTGAAAAAAAAAAAAAATGCTGATGATGAGGACGAAGCGGTTGGGCGCAATACCTGGAGTGGGGTGCTGTAGAGCGGGTCGGGCGCATGCTCAGTGTGATAACAAAGCGGAGCAGAAGCCGCACACTTCAGCTGTCCCAGCCAAACGGGCCGGTACAGATGCTGAGCAACAACATAAGACAATCGCAATGACATATCCGTGTTGTGAACAAGTCCAACATGAAGAAGAGAATGCGACGGCCCAACTTTGCGCTCTTAATTAGTCTGGGATGTGCGGTGTTGATTGTGACTTTATGGGCAGCGATTACTGGCGAGGATGGAGGTGGAGGAGGAGTGTTGTATCGTGTAGCCGCACCCATCCTCGTGTTCGGCGGCCTCGCCAACCTCACCGGTGACGGGAGTAGCAGTTACCGTCGCGGCATCGAGTGCTACAACGACGAACATAGGAACGGCATACAGGAGATCTCCTCGAGCGACCCTCCTCCCGTCCGGGGCAGGAGCATCTTCTTTCACGAGACGTCGTGCGCCTCTAGCCGAAACCCGGGCGGCGGTATCGTATTGACCGCTCGCCAAGCATGCGCCGTCGAGTCGGCCGCGAAGATGAACCCCGATCTCGAGGTGTACCTGCTGTTCACGTCGCCCATCAACTCGTCCCGGGGTAGGAACCCCGTCGTCAATCAGCTCCTCACCTACCCCAATGTCAAGGTCCGGCATCTGCACTTCGAGCGCTACTTTCAGGGTAGTCCTCTCGAAGAATGGTACAAAGGGGGCGCGCTCAAGGCCAGCAAGTGGCCGCGGTCTCATGCCTCGGATGCGCTTCGGTTCCTCACCTTGTGGAAATACGGCGGCACCTACCTCGACCTCGACGTCGTAGTCACCAAGTAAGTCACTATTCTCTTTTAAAACTGTTTAACACGTAGTTATCAATTTCCATACCACATACACAGTACGTAGAGAAATCAATGCATTTCAATTTCATATCGAAATTTCACTGAAAAAATATTTTCAGATCGCCTGAATAAAAATATATACGCGCGCGTGTGTGCGTGAACAGTGTGTGGAGCTTAGTCAGGCACACCTTAAATAAAATGATCCCTTGATGCTCAACTATTACTACGTGAAATTCTTTCTAAAAAGCCAGGCACAAAATCAGGCAAAAAATGTCAAAAAATAGGGCATATTTCCGCCTCAAATTTATAACTATGAATAGCACAGCACTCAAATTTTTTTACACTCTAACCTCGTATATGATATTTACCTAGAATTATATAAGTATCTCTAATGGTTTCATTAGAATAAATTTTTGAATACGCAGAAGAAGAAAAATGTAAAATTTACGCACCTTTTTGAAAAGATATGGTTATCATATTCAAATGCTGAGTTATTTCATCGTAATTCCAGGTCAATATATGTAACTATCAAAAAGGAGTGTACAAAATTTCAAACTTCTAGCACTAATAGGCCGTATGTATAGAAAAAAAAATCTTTCCGAGAAAAAAACTCTTGAAACATGCCATGTTACCATTTAAATGCAATGCACCCATATCTTTAAAGCGTATTTAAATAAAGAAGCACTGTATATAAAACCATAAAACTAAATATATTCTTGTTCAGAAAATATCAAAGAATTTCACTATAATGAAAATGGCATTTTTGACTACTTCACACTTCCCGCTTCCCGTGTGTATGTGCGTGACGAGCCTAACTCGAACGACAAAACTGCAATCTTCCTAGTAATGCAACAAATAGAGTTTCAACAAAATTTCCCATCCCAAACTAGCCTTTGCATAGAGCATTTATTGATTTTTTTTTCAAAACTAGCCCTAACATTTTGATAAAAACACGTTTAAGCACAAAAAATTATAAAGTAAAACATTATTAACATGTTTTAATAGTTTAATGTAAAACATTGGTCCTGTAACCCAAAAATAAGTCTTACTTTTAAAACTTCAAAGGAAAGAAATTCTTATCATTAATTTCCAAAACTAATATTCGTATAAATCTATGATTTGCACCACAAATTTCTGAACATTGCCCATTAAATACCCCAATATATTTTCTACTGAAGCTTCACTTAAATATTTTTTAATTCAAGCAATTGCATCTTCAAGGCAGATAAAGTGTATATTTTGACTTTTCTGGGAATACACTAACGTGCTCCTAATTACGAACGCTATTTGCACCCTAGTATATAGGAGTAGTGGTATTTAGCATTTTGAAATCAGAAATTAAGCATTTTGAGTTTTACATTTAGCATTTTGTAGCATTTTGAAGAACGTTTGAGTTAATACTGTTAAGTGATGAATATTAATATTATTTATATGAAATTTAAAACACATTTACTAATGACGGCGAGTTAAAAATGCATCAAGTGTCAATTTATTTCACATTAATATAGGTTGAAGCAATACACAGAAATATAGAACAATCTGATACAGACCAAAGCAGCCCGCCTCGGTAGCGTGGTGGTAGAGTGTCTGCCTCACGTTCAAGAGGTCCCATGTTCGAAACTCGGTCAGGGCGAGTTACCTGGATAACGTTTGGGCGAAATATGTAGCGGTATTTCTTCACTGCAAGCACAATTCTTTCCCATGTTGTCAGTTAGTACCGCTCAGTTTCTTCAGGTCACTAATTGTATCGACTGAATTGAATTTGATTAAGTAAGAGTCATGAGATCTGTTTCAGGTGTGGATTTTTAGTGGCAGAAATAAAATGTTATATGACTCCGATTTCGTAATATATTATTTAATTGTATAATCTGGATTACATTACATTTTACTTTCTTTCTTAATCCATCACTTTAGGTTCTTCCAACACATCGATAAATCCTTATTTTCAAGTTAATATATATATATAATTTCAGTTAATTACTTAAAATTCATCACTTTTGAACGTCCACTCATCACTATTACTAATACCGAATAACAGTAAAATTCCATTACAAAACTTTTATATTCACCGCAACATTTTTCCATCGTCATGAAAGACTAAGGAAGATATCTCTCTCAAGATTATTGATTTTTCGTAACTATCGTTACTCCTCTATTAATTCTGTGATTGGCCGATTTACTGCTACGTCATCACAATACGTAATATAATTATTACTACGGCCAATCACAAAATTACACATATATTTTTTTATATTGTCATTACATGGCCTACTGAGTCATATCAACGGCCGCGCCGTGGCTCAGTGGTTAGACCGCTTGGCTCTCACCAAGGCGGCTCGGGTTCGATCCCAGGGGACCGCAAAGTGAGATTTGCGGTGGACAACACGGCGCTGGGGCGGGTTTTCTCCGGGATCTCCGGTTTCCCCCGCCATCTCATTCCACCGGTGCTCCATCTGCATCTCATGTATCATCAGTGTCATCGCCTGCGGTGCCGTATGTAGTAAAAGCGGGCGTTAAACACTACACATTTCATTTCATTTAAGTCATATCAGAAAACAATATTCATATAAAAAGTTCTAACTAAAACATATCGTTACACCCTTATCCTGAAAGACGAATGTCGGGTAACTCTAAGCTCTATGGACCCTGGGCTCATTTGAGCATCATTTCGCCCATTCCATTCATCGTCCGATATAACTTAACTTAACGTTGGAGGACGTAAAATTACACAAAAAAAGGCCAAAGCATACTGCGTAACTCAAAAAAGATAAATCCATACTGATGTAAAACTAACACAATATAAAGAAAATGGACTAAATTATCCTAGTTTATGATTGAGTAATCTTATTGAATGAAAGCAGTGAACATATTTCAACATTATATTCTGTCATCTGAGTCCTCCTGTCAAAATCAAATTATTTTTACTCAAATATCTTTCAGCAACTACGCTGTTGGTAGGTTCCCAGAGCTGCTCGGGCAAACTCTGGGTATTTGAGCTTAACAACCAACAACATTTGCTGGCAGTCTACATATTTATTATTCTGCATTGTTTGTATCAGTTGTGAAAGCAATTATTCATATCCCTCAACAAAACTATCCATTTTAACATCACGAAAAAATGGGATCTTACTTTTACTTTCACTTAAAATTGTATAATTTATTGAAGTTACTCTGCCAACAGTGAAAGGATTAAAAAGCTTACCAACGTTTTGGAAAAAGACATTTGTCACATTTTCCGCCTCTGGCCGCTGTTTGATATTTTCCCCTCACCATCTTCGCACTTAACGACGTGACCTACGCATAGAATTAACTAAAGTTGCGCGTAAAACCGAACAGAACAATGAAAATTGGAACTATGGCAACTAAAAACTCCAACTGGAACTAACATGTGCTCGTCACTTCCTTAGAATTAGGGTTGCTATTGGTTTTCAGACACAAGGATTGAAATTTTCCGTTAACTAAGTTGTGAAGATAGATTTATGACAGTCATTAGGCGTGGTAAGACGTCTCTTTTGTAAAACAACTGAACTCGCTTCAGGTACCACGCATTACCTAATATGAGGAATGGTGGAACAATAAGCTAATTTAGCGGGAAGGGTTGCTTTCCACATTCCAGAAGAGTGGTCACTTACTTTGTAACTTTCTAAACATGCGAAGGTTCTATAGACTCTTCAGTTTAAGTTTCCAGAAGAAACAGCACTGGGGTAAAATAATTATACGGAAAATCTTCGATTACGCATTTATATAGCATTTTGAGTCAATTTCACACTTTATCGCGAAAAATCACCACCCCTAATCATATATAATTTCATTTAAGACACACAATTTATGCAAAATAATTTTGATTGGCTTGATGTTTCAAATACTTATATCGTTCTGAAATGAGGAGTTATTGGATTGATTTCTCCTGGTCAAGCAAACAGAAGTGAAGTTCAAAGCCGTCACATAACGTCGAGCTCTTAAACGGCGCCGGCCCTCGTAGCCATGGTCGTTAGAACGTATGTCTCTAGCGTTTCACCGCGTAGAGGGTCGCGGGTTCGAGTCCCACCCTGGGCATGGGTGTTTATGTCTATAGTGTATGTGTGTGAAACTACAGAAAACAGATAGGTAAATAAACGGTAACAATAAAAAACGGTTAAATAAGGAAAAGAAAAATATATATCTATATACATAGATATATATTGAAATATTTTTTTTTTTTAAAAAAAAGGTAGGGATGGGTCCTCGATAATGCGATACCTCGGTACTTTTTCGATACTTCGCTGGCGATTTGAAAACATCTAGTTTATTTTAAAATCCCTAAATATTATGGCCGGAAGTAGGACATAATTAATATAAAACCAATTTATATAAATCAAACACAAGTTCCACTTATATAGTTTTGAATCGAACTAGTACCCAGTGCTCCACTTATTGCTAGTATTTACCTAGAACGCGTTTCGTTAGGATCTTCCTGACTTCATCAGCTGTTGTCGACTAATGGACGTTGGTTTGGTGAACTCCTTGGAGGTGATAGGCGCGTCTCTGTCGGTATCTTGATGAACTTTAAGTTTGGGTTTTCATCAAAGGCACTGTCGAAATTAAACAATTTTCTTTCATATTTCTTTATGAAGATTTTTCCCACATTGTTAATGCAGCTGGACCTTGTACACCTTTTAATAAGTGGATTTATCGTTCTATATCATGATTCTCCTTCCAAAAGTGGTACACTACCTCCGATTTATCTATTTCTTTGTTACTGATGTTCCTAAAATGCTCTTTAAGTCTAATGTTCAAATTCCTTTTAGTTTTTCCAATGTAAAGGTTGTCACAGCCCTTGCAATTTATCCTGTACACACCTGATTTTTGTCTGTGGGTATCTCCTTTGTATTATGTGATTTCAAAAGTTGTTGTACACTAAATTTGTTCTGTGAGGCCAAAGTAATATTGTGTTCTTTGAAGACTTTTTGGAAAAGGTATGTAGCTCTGTGATGATATGTTAATTTTCTGTATGAAGTTTCATTGCTGATTGGGGAAAGAGTAGTTACTTGTTTGTATCTTTGTTGTCTTTTGAATTTATCAACTTTCTTTTACAAAGGAGATACCCACGATTTACAAAGGAGATATCATATACAAAGGAGATAGCGGGCTAAGGCAGCATGCCTTGGTCCCTGGCCACGGAAAGCGGTCCGGGTTCGATCCCTCTCATGGGGTGCGGATTTTAGGTCCCGGGTATAGGACCGGTGCCCACTCACGATCGCGAGGAAAGTGAGGAGCTTACGCTAGAGGGATGCCGAGATGCTGACCACATCTCCTCCCCGTATCGGTTGGATGATCGTCCACCTTTGCCATGTGTAAGTGGGCGTGAGGCCGGCAGTCGGGTTGGTAGGCCTTGGCCCTTTAAGGGCTGTCGCGCCATGGGTTATTATTTATTTATTATTATTAATCATGCAGATCCGCGGCGTAGAGATATCGTGGCTCTGACGTCATAGCTCAGCCGTTGCCAACTTCCAAAGCATGCTACCGCGGAAAATACCAACATTACTGAAGCAAACCAGCGATACTATAATCCGCGACGTAAAGATCGGTGGATGATTGCCAGAGTTGTTATTGTTATCATTATTATATTTTATTATATTCTTACTATTATCATCATAATTATTTAAAAACTTATACGAATTTAGCACAAAGTTTTGGAATAGTCAACATTACGTAAGCAAACCAGCGATACTGTAATACCCAAATAAACTGACGTAAGCATCAGTGGATAATTGCCAGAGCCTCCAATGAGTTCACCAAACCAACATCTATTAATCGACAACAGCTGATGATGTTAGGAAGATCCTAAAGAAACGTGTTCTAGGTAAATACTAGCAATAAGTGGAGCATTGAGTACTAGTTCGACTCAAAATTATAATTACGTATTTTGTGCTTCATTGTATCATAGTCCTTACACATTGGAACAAGTTCCACTATTTGTTTGATCTGTAGGTATCACAGCCTCGCTTCTACTATTGTTTCTAATTATTTATTATATTATATATGTCCTGTATTTTTTCTCTAATTTTGTGGATACTTATAATTAAATCCTCTAATGTTTATTAGAACGTAATATAAATTTTGCGCTCTATGTAAACCTAAATTTGCATATGTAGCCATAGGTTATAAAAGAGTATAAACTTTATTTGTAGAGATTAAATCGACTGCACTATTCTGCTGCGAAGCCCAAAAAAATGTAAAGAATGTGATACCTGCACAATAACATCATGCAAGAAAGTAAACATGGGGCAGATTCGCTGCCAGTTAACAGTTGCCGAGAAAAAAAATGACTGCACATCTCAACGATTTGTCACCTCCTGTTTCTAGTGCACTGGATTATTGGAACACAAATTCAACTGCAACAGTTTTCTCTGAAAGAATATTTAGCTCAGCAGACTCGTATGTGACAGAAAAAGAAGTACACTTTCACCCGAAAAGGGAGAGAATACTTGTAATTTTTTAACAAACACTGATAAAAGTTGGCTGTTTTGCTTTTAAGTGTCTAATGAAGAGATTAAAAATGAATAAACTGATGGTTTTAAGTTTTGTCTCATTAAATACGTGTAACTATTTAATTTTATTTGCATTACACATTTCTCCCAACATTTTATTTTGTAAATTTATATTGAGGAATTAATCCTGAAAGAATTAATCCTTTTAAATACATTACTCCGGTATATGGGTGATTTTAATTAATTAGAACCAACTGAAAAATTCAATGTCACGGCCGGGATTTGAACCACGGATCTCCTGGTTTCCGTCCAGTCGCTCTTAACCCTTGAGCTACCATGGCCAACGTGCCGTCCTGACATTACATTCTCCAATTGACTCATTATATTTTCCCGGTAGACCACTTAGCGTTCTCATATTCGAGAAGTCAAGGGTTAAGAGCGGCTGGACGAAAACCAGGAGATCCGTGGTTCAAATCCCGGCCGTGGCATTGAATTTTTCAGTTGGCTCAAATTAATTAAAATTCTATTTTGTATTAAAACCACAAGTAGATATGCAGGTATGGAGTTACCGAAGTTTCGGCTATCGTGGAAAATATAGCAACAGTATCGAAAATCGAGTATCGATAAAAACTGGTATCGACCCATCGCTACTGTATTCACTTGTACCCATTGTACCTACTAAGGAAATATACAATAAAACTATTTCCACGCATATATGTATTTCCAGTAATATGTACGTTGGAAGAACGCTTTGTTCAAAAATAGGTATACAAAATCTTCTGAATGTAACATGTAAGATATTTTTGTTTTAATATCTTGGCCATGCAAATACAACAAGGACCGCCTCTGTAGCGTGGTGGTGGCATGTGTGCCTCAATTTCAAAAGGTCCCGAGTTCGAATCTCGGCCAGGATGGGTTATCTGGATAAGATTTCTTTGGAGTGTTCTCTTATGCAGAAGGTTAAATGTCAGGTACTCTAAGCTCTATGTACCCTGTACTCATTTGAAAATCTTTTCATTCATCGTCCCATATGACAGCGTTGGAGATTACCGTTGGAGGTTTTCTCTTATCCTGAAAGAGAAATGTCTGGCAACTCTAAGCTCTGTGGACCCTGTACTCATTTGAAAATCATTTCATTCATCGTCCCATATGACTTAACGTTGGAGACTACCGTTGGAGGTTTTCTCTTATCCTGAAAGATAAATGTCTGGCAACCTCTAAGCTCTGTGGACCCTGTACTCATTTGAAAATCATTTCATTCATCGTCCCATATGACTTAACGTTGGAGACTACCGTTGGAGGTTTTCTCTTATCCTGAAAGATAAATGTCTGGCAACTCTAAGCTCTGTGGACCCTGTACTCATTTGAAAATCATTTCATTCATCGTCCCATATGACTTAACGTTGGAGACTACCGTTGGAGGTTTTCTCTTATCCTGAAAGATAAATGTCTGGCAACTCTAAGCTCTGTGGACCCTGTACTCATTTGAAAATCATTTCATTCATCGTCCCATATGACTTAACGTTGGAGATTACCGTTGGAGGTTTTCTCTTATCCTGAAAGATAAATGTCTGGCAACTCTAAGCTCTGTGGACCCCGTACTCATTTGAAAATCTTTTCATTCATCGTCCCATATGACTTAACGTTGCAGATTACCGTTGGAGGTTTTCTCTTATCCTGAAAGATAAATGTCTTGCAACTCTAAACTCTGTGGACCCTGTGCTCTTTTGAAAATCATTCATTCACCGTTCGATATGACTTAACGTTGCAGATTACCGTTGGAGGTTTTCTCTTATCCTGAAAGATAAATGTCTGGCAACTCAAAGCTCTGTGGACCCTGCACTCATTTGAAAATCATTTCAATCACTGTCCGATATGACTTAACGTTGCAGATTAACGTTGGAGGTTTTCTCTTATCCTGAAAGATAAATGTCTGGCAACTCAAAGCTCTGTGGACCCTGCACTCATTTGAAAATCATTTCAATCACTGTCCGATATGACTTAACGTTGCAGATTAACGTTGGAGGTTTTCTCTTATCCTGAAAGATAAATGTCTGGCAACTCTAAGCTCTGTGGACCCTGTACTCATTTGAAAATCATTTCAATCACTGTCCGATATGACTTAACGTTGCAGATTAACGTTGGAGGTTTTCTCTTATCCTGAAAGGTAAATGTCTGGCAACTCTAAGCTCTGTGGACCCTGTACTCATTTGAAAATCATTTCAATCACTGTCCGATATGACTTAACGTTGGACCAACACCAACTCCAATTCTCAGACCATAATACGAGTATCGATTGTAGCAAAAATGGCGCCGCTCGTGGCCCAGCATGTTTTGTTATGGTTACATCTACAGAGTGAAGCATGTGTTTGTTTACTTTGAATATGTGCTTGCAGAATTAATGTAATTCACATTACAGTGGCAAATAATGACTAATAGTTTTAGTTTATAGTGAGTTTTTAATATAACATTGAGTTGTAAAAGTTTATGTAAATATATAATAGTGTGAAATACTGTCGAAATGGGTCGTTCTTGCTGTGTACCTGGCTGCAAATCTAATTATGGTAGTGCACCGCATACGACAGTATTTAAATTTCCTAAAGAAAAATCTTTACGCGATAAGTGGATCTGAAACATACATCGTAAAGATTTTGGGGTTAATGACAAAAGTGTAATTTGTATTCATCATTTTGAACAGCGTTTTGTAGTTAACGAAGACCTTTTTCCAGTAAATGATGGTGAACCAATTCGTGTCCCTCGAAAAGTACCAAAATTAACTGATGATGCCTACCCCACTATTTTTAAGAATCAGCCATCCTATCACACCGAAAAGCTTAACCAGAAAGCACGAAATCCGGAAGAACGCAGGCAAGACTTTTTGCAGAGGGATGAGGAGAATTTTAATAGTTGGTGTGCACAAGATGTTATTGACAGTTTTGAGTCCTTAAAAACCGAAGTAGTGAAGAAATATTTTAACCCCTTCATAATCATTATTAAAGAGGATTATATTCTTTTCATTAACATTCAAGATGCCAACTTTAGTGATGTTCCTTCACTTAATGTGAGTTTCAAAATATTTCATAACCTAAAAGTGAGTGTGTTTTGCAATAGTATGAGCCTACCATTTGAAAATTTTAGATGGATTTTGCAGAGTGAGGGAACTGACACCTTCAAATGTGACAGATGGAGTAAACTGGACAATTTGGTGAGTTCTCTTAAATATTACAATGTAAGCAGCATGTCCTTACCAGGAAAAGTTAATATGTTTGTAAACAATATACAAGAAACGTCATTACTTGGTACGGAGGATGCAGGGATGTCCAGTAAGATGAAGTTTGCTTTAGAACAGCTGGAGCTAACCTGTGCTAATCAGGTTAAATATTCTCCAGATGTTTTGATATGGACTGGAAACATTTCATATGCATATCCAGGAGCATATGAAACAATTAGAAAAACTAATGTATTGACATTACCTCACCCTGTGTATCTAAGGCAATTTTTAACAAAGATAGGACCAGGCACCCCTGGCTTAGGACACTCACAAAAGTCTTTCTTGAAAGAGAAGTGCAAACATCTGACCAGTGATGAGAAAGTAGTGGCAGTTCTATTAGATGAAATTTATGTGAATGCAAAACTGCCATATAAAGCAGGCAAAATAGTAGGCATTGCTGAAAATACATCAGGAACTGACTAAGCTGCTACTATTCAGGACTTTATGTACTCTTCCCTTCATTCACAGCATAAAGACATAATTGCTCTGTTTCCAGTAAAAAATATGAATGCCAATACTCTGTTAACACTAACAACAGAAGTCCTAGCATTAATGAGTGAACTTCAGTTTGATGTTGTGTGTTTAATATCAGATAACCACACCACAAACAGAAAAACCTTTGAACTCTTGGGGGGAGGAACCTTGAAAACTAGTATTCCTAACCCAGCTGATCCCTCAAAGCCATTATTTCTTCTTTTCAACAGTGTGCATTTACTAAAATGTATAAGGAATAACTGGTTAAACAGAGCTGATGGAACATTCATAATACCTGATTCTGACAAAACTATGACAGTTATTGCAAATATGCATAGCACTACTGAGGTACAAAGTACTTTCGAATACAACACAGTAGAAGCAAAATTTTCAGACTTAAGAGATTTGTACAAAAGTGAATCGAGAAGATATTGACACATTGCTTCACTCACACAGTCTACAGTGTGAGTGAAGCAATGTGTCAATATCTTCTCAATTAACTTTTGTACTAATTTGTGCTTCACTGTCCCTACGCTTCTTCCAAGTTTATACTTTAAGAGATTTGTTCCACTCTGAAAAGAATATGTTGTTAAAACTAGCTCCGAATTTGTCTAGAAAAGCTTTATATCCTAGTACTATTGAAAGGCAAAATGTTACTCTAGCTGCAAATATTTTTGACATTAAAAACATAGTTGCACTAGAAATGTTGAAAAATGAAGGATTACCTGTATCTGATGGTACTATACAGTTTCTGAAATTAATTTCTAAGTGGTGGACCATTTGCAATGTCCAGCATCCTATGAAAGGGAAGTAAATGAAAAATGATAATGCAGATCCAGTTACTGGCCCTGATGATCATAAACTTGAATTCCTAGAAAATTTAAAAACTTACATTGAAATCTGGCATACACACAGTGATGGGAAATTAACAAATGAAACTTATTTAGCCCTTGTGCACACACTCACCACAATAGTACAATTATGCAAATACATTTTTAGTAAATACAAATGGTCATATATACTCACAGCAAAACTACAGACAGACAATTTGGAGGATAGATTTGGGGCCTATAGAAGGTTAAGTGGGAGTACATACAATGTTTGTGTGGAACAAGTTCTCGAGCCAGAAAGGAGACTCAAAGTTTTGAGTTTGCTAAAACTAAAATCTGCAACTTTAGGTGAATTTACTTTGAAGGATTTGGCAGTAACTTTCAGCCAAGAAAAAGAAGTGGTTATAGAAAACTTAGATCAACTACAGAGTACACTGGATGAAGTATCATATATCCCTGTCCCTTTAGAAACGCAGCGGATATTAGTATGCATAGCCAGCTATGCTGGTATGAAAGTACTGCGAAGTGTGAAAAAAAAAAAAAAAAAAAAGAGAAATGTTTAGATTGTAAGCAGATGCTGCAAACAAATGAAGATATTAATCTGGGCTGTGAAAAGGAACTGCTTTGTTACTTCTCAGAATTAAATAAAGGTGGTTTAAAACGTCCTTCATCTTTTCTGATGTGCCTGGCATGTGAAGTTTACAGGTTAGTTCAGGTACTGATTGGCAGCAGATATGAACCTGAATTTTTAAAACTGAAAAATCAGAGGGATGTTGTAACATTGGGCATTCAACTTATTGAAAGTTCTCTAGATAATATAGATCATGTCTGCAAATGTGGGGTGCCTTTACTTGTCAAAGTGAAGAAATGTGTAAAAGTGCTTGCAAATATATTTATGAACAATTACACAAAGGTGTTAATTGACAAAAATGTGTCTAAAACTTATCAAAGAAACTGCAAAATAGAGAAGCCAAAAGGAAAGCCACCGCTGAACTTGGTGACAAGGTGAAGAGACGGAAGGAGTTCAAACTTAGCAGCAAATAAATACTTCAGGTTAGCGTTTTTGTTTTCTTTTTTATTTATTTCTTCCTTTCTTTCTGTTCTTGTGTATGTGTTCTTGATTTTAGCATTTTTGTTGTGTTCAAACTGATGGGCATGACTGGTAGCATTAAAAAGTTAACTTTTGTTTCATTTAATCATGTTTTTCTCTACATTACTGTGCAAAGTGTTCAATGATTATGAGTTTTCATGCCGTAATACAGGTTATGCTAAGTTTTGAAGGTGGAAAATGCAGTCCTAGTCGTGTTACTAAATAAAGTGATTAATACTTAGGATTTGTCATGCTACCTTTTATTTGCTATTACACGTTTTGTTTGAAAGTACAAAGTGATAAATGCTTAGGAGCTATTCCTGTGTTTCTTAATATATTACTTCCATTGTGTATTAGTTTCCTATTTTGCGTAACCAGATTCCTTGGGCTTCGATGGGCGCCATCTTGGAATCTGTATTATGGTCTGAGAATTGGAGTTGGTGTTGGTTGGACATTACCATTGGAGGTTTTCTCTTATCCTGAAAGATAAATGTCTGGCAACTCTAAGCTCTGAGAACCCTGTACTCATTTGAAAATCATTTCATTCACTGTCCGATATGATTAACGTTGGAGATTAGCGTTCGAGGTGTTCTCTTATTCTGAAAGCTAAATGTCTGGCAGCTCTAAGCTCTGTGGAGCCTGTACTCATTTAAAATCATTTCATTCATTGTTCGATATGATTAACGTTGGAGATTACCGTTGGAGGTTTTGTCTTATCCTGAAAAATAAATGTCTGGCAACTCTAAGCTCTGTGGACCCTGTACTCATTTGAAAATCATTTAATTCACTGTCCGATATGACTTAACGTTGGACATTAACGTCGGAGGTTTTCTCTTATTCTGAAAGCTAAATATCTGGCAACCCTAAGCTCTGTGGACCCTGTACTCATTTGAATACCGTTTCATTCATCGTCCGATATGATTTAACGTTGGACATTAACGTTGGAGGTTTCTTCTTATTCTGAAAGCTAAATGTCTGGCCACCCTAAGCTCTGTGGACCCTGTACTCATTTGAATGCCGTTTCATTCATCGTCCGATATGATTTAACGTTGGACATTAACGTTGGAGGTTTTCCCTTATCCTCAGAGATGAATTTCTGGTAACTCTAAGCTCTATGTACCCTGTACTCATTTAAACATCATTTCATTCATCCTCTCATATGACTTAACGTTGGACATTAACGTTGGAGGTTTTCCCTTATCCTGAAAGATAAATGCCTGGCAACTCTAAGCTCTGTGGACCATTTACTCATTTGTACGTCATTTCATTCATCGTCCGATATGAGTTAAGGCTGGAATTTTTCCCTTTTCCTGAAAGATAAATGTCGGGTAACTCTAAGCTCTATGTCCCCTGGTCTCTTTTGAACATCATTTCATTTATCGTCCGTTATGTCTTAACGCTGGAGGTTAAGGCATTACCTTCAAAGATGAATATCCGGTAACTCTAAACTCTATGGACCCTGTACTCATTTGAACATCAATTCATTCATCGTCCGATATTACTTAGCGTTTGAGGTTTTTCCTTATCCTGAAAGATGAATGTCTGCTAACTGCAACCTCTATATACCTTGAGCTCATTGGAACATCATTTCATTCATCGTCCGATGTGACTTAGCGTTAGAGGTTTTCGCTTATTCTCTAAGATGAATGTCAGGTAACTCTAAGCTCTATGTAACGTGGACTCGTTTGAATATAATTTCTTTCATCGCCCGATATTACCGTTGGAGGTTTCCCTCATCTTGAAAGATGAATGAATGATAACTCTAAGCTCTATGTACTCTGGACTCATTTGAACATAATTTCATTCATCGTCCGATATGACTTAACGTTGGAGGAAGTAAATTAAAAGAAAGAGAGAGATAGAGACAGAGATAAAACGTGATTTATTTAAATATTTTAACTGTTTCTTAAGCCTACTCTATTGTGGGTGCTTTGGCACTTGACAGTAATAAACTTTGGGACAAGGGAAAAGTAACTGTTTATCTCACAATTCCAAAGTCTACTCCACTTCACTAATTAATTATTTAATTTTAGACAAAGTCGGGGTCGTACGAAGTGTTTAGACAGCTCATATCATCCACTCCTTCACCCTTATAGCAGTTACAAGACCGATTCCTCATCCTAAATATTCTCTCAGGTCCAGAATTCCTGTGCTCCTCGACAGGCGTCTGACCCTGACACCCGCTTGTATCTCTTGGGGGGAGGGTGTATTACCACCATACGAGGCGGACAAAAAGAAAATGAATAGAAAGGGTAATGCCAGCTAAACCTCGTCCATATCTTTTCCGACATAGATCTTGGAGTAATAACACAAAAATATTTCGTAATTCTTTTGTTTCGACTTTCTTGCATTAGTTGTATGTGGTGGTTACTGAGAATAAACAAGGTTATATCGACTTCTCTTACGCCATTGTTTCTTCCAATGATATTTTCTTTATAAACAACCATTCACGTAGAAAAGTTACGGCAAAAGCAATGTGATCACTAAAGCTTGTTGGCATGTTGATACATAAGCCCATTTTCGTTAACATGAACATTGTCGCCAGACGTTAACGTGAAACCTTGCAAACTCCAAGCTTCATGTTCGCGTTTGACGATTAAACAAAAGAAAGAGTGGGAGGGAGGGAGGGAAGGGAGGGAGGGAGGGAGGGAAAAAAACACTATCGCACTGCACAGGAGCAGAAGGAGGGAAAAAAACACTATCGCACTGCACAGGAGCAGAAGTGAAGAGAAATGGCGTTATTTGACGAGAAATGGAGTTTATTTTAAAATTATCTGTCTTTATGACAAAAAGCATAAATCCTACAAAGATAATTTCCTCAAAAAATAGTTGGAAGCAAATTGAGAATGAAAAGAAATGTTAAAGTAGACATAAATTGTTTATATTATGTCCTATGGTATCTGTCGATTTTGTGGGCAACTTTGTTAGGTTAGGTAGACTATAAAATATTCTGCTTTAATATAGATAACTGGTTTATTATTACTCCTACTCCTACTACTCCTACTCCTCCTCCTCTCCTCTCCTCCTCCTCCTCCTCCTCCTCCTCCTCCTCCTCCTCCTCCTCCTCCTCCTCCTCCTCCTCCTCCACCTCACTCCTCCTCCTCCTCCTACTCCTCCTCCTCCTCACCTCCTCCTCCTCCTCCTCCTCCTCCTCCTCCTCCTCCTCCTCCTCCTCCTCCCTCCTCCTCCTCCTCCTCACCTCCTCCTCCTCCTCCTCCTCCT